>QVOA01009953.1:0-85457 GCA_014825685.1 Pseudomyrmex cubaensis | reverse complement strand
AGAGTTATTCTCGAATCGACTTCGCGTGTGTTATTGATATTAATATGTCAAACGTTCGGTTTGTAAATTTTTGAGATTCCTCTTAACACGCTGAACACCCAATCAGAAATCGAACATGACTCCTGCGAGATCCAAATTAGTCTTGCAGTATGTAAATTGTGCAATATGTATTTAAATTGTTACTATTAAATGATAAACAATTGTTCGCAAATTCTCTTCGTCAAATTTGTTTTATTTGCGGATAAAACCCACGGGCGACGTAGCGTTCAACGTGTTGACATGCTTGAAAATCAATATCTTTGATCGCGCGCGCGATACAATTGGCGGAATATCGAAATTATCATTTAAGAGTAATTTTTTGATTAAAGCAAAAATCGCGCACACATACGAATATCAATAACATGACATGTACGCGTGCGGAGAGAGATAAATTCTTGAAACACAGTCCAAGTTTCACGAGCGTCGATTTTCGCGCGAGGTTTTCCACGCGCGTTTCGCGCTCGACGGGTGTTAATACGCTCGCCTCGTCCTCGCTCATCTTTCTAATCTTATCTACGTGAGCGCGCGGCACAGTTTCGCGTAAACGTGGGCCCCGTCGAACAAAGGAAATTACGCGAACCAGGCAGAGGTATATCCTCAGGACGACGCAAGGTGGGCAGCAACAGTGTGGATACGGACTTATATGCATCGCGCGCGGTGCATGCCGCGTGCACGTGAGAGACAGAGGTACACGTTGAGGTAGGAGAACGACTCGCGAGGAGAGACTATACTTCGTTGGGCATTAGTCACCGTTCGGCTTCGCGACGTGTAACGCACAGGCACGGAATTTCGATTTCCCCGCGTGTCGTCGATTTGCCGACGTGGCCGATCCCCCGCGTCTAACGCGCCGCGTCGAATCCTTCGGACGCGGGTGATCCCGCGAAATAAGGAAAATATCTCCGGCGCGATCCCCCAAGCATGATGTATGTATGAAGACGGCAAAAATTGTCAATTGTGTATAACCGTTTCCAATGCGCAGGATTTCAATATATTGCGCAGTGATCGGCGCGCGAGTCCAACGTTCGACGACGATCGTCCGTGAAAGAGACGGCCGACTTTTTTTGCGACGAGTGTCGCGAAATAATAAATCACGGATGTCATTCAAATCGACACGTGTTTTGTCAACGTCGCGTCGTTAAACGAGTGCCATTATATTATTGCGTCGCATCGTATCGCAGTTCTCTCTCACGGTTCTACGCGGAGCGTTAAATTCCTCGGTCGTAATTAAAATAATAATAAAAAAAAAAAAAAAACAAAAACGTAATAAAACAAAAAGAGTTATATACGCGAGATAATTAATGCACAGCACTTATGGTTATTACGCCGTAAAGAGAACTCCTTAACGAGCGCGACGAAAGAATATAAAACGGTCGCTTACGGGAATAGTCGTAAGAACGAACGTAGCGTTACATACGCGCGCACATATATCTAATAACGGTTCGCTCGTGCGCGAATTTTTTTTTCGAATCAAGGCGGCAGATAAATGACGGGCGTTGCAAAGGGGGATGCGCGAACGTTTGTCAAACGAGAAAACGGTATTAAAAGGTGGCCGTGGGGCGCTTCCTGCGCTGGTGTATCGTGTGCCATCGGGCGTAGGTGGACAAGTCCTCGGCGAATGGGAAACGAGTGGCAAAGAGAGAAACGCCGAGAGATAAGGAAAAATTCCAATTCTACCGTTATCGCGCGCGTAGGCATTTGTTTTATTAGCGAAAAAAAAAGAAAACATTATAGAGATTTTATCGAATGGGAGGGTCGCAAAAACCCGATCGAAGTGCGCGTTAACGCGCTGAAAATTGAACACCGCGGAACATCCGAAGACATTCATGTGCAGTACGAGAAATACGGTACTTACGTATACGCCGCGAAACGTAATAGACTGCGATTTGCATGAGAGGAAGCGAGCAACTTCCGGAACAACTCCTCGTGCAATCCTCGCGGAGCGGTAAAGAGAGACGCCGCGCATCGCGAAACGCTGATTACAGATCGGTCGTTTTCCGCCTTCAGCAACTTGCGATATCGGTTTTGAATATATATCGGTGTGACTCGCCGCGGTCGGCGCATCGGCAGACGGACGGCAGAAGAACCCGGCGTTTTGCGCGGTTTCGCGAAATTAAAAAAAAAAAAAAAAAAAAATAATGTATATGCAGATCGCGGGCGTTTCCGGTAAGGAAACCCGCGAAGGTACCGATTTCGTCGCCGATCCGCATCACGCACGATCGACTCCGATGCCCCGAGAACGCATTTTGCAACGCGGAACGCCGGAGAGACAACGGAACTCGTCGCCGATGATGTCCGCCGAAGATCCCGTGACAATATTCCGTAACCGTCCGGCCTCCGACGTGAATAATCTGGCGTTACGTAAAGCACTCGGCCGAGCGCGATGATGGCCGCGACGAAAAGTTAAAATCGCGCGTTGAAACGTGAAAACCCCGATGATCGCGCGCCGATAAATGGAGCTCGTCGAATTTGCGCGTCGCGCGTTTTGTCGAAGCGATTTTCTCGTAATAAAGCGAGCGACGACTTGTCGCCGACTTTGATATTTTACTCGTAATCTTCTCGTTGTCCGCGATAAAAAAAATCACGGCGTATAACAAGAAAAATAATAAAACAAATATATATATATATAGTATCTGCTAAATATATTGACGAAGATATTAAAATGTCGACCGCGACATTTTTCTCGCTACAATAGGGGAAAGGGGAGGGAGGGGAAATTGTAATTTTCTTCGCTGGATATAAATACGTCAAAAAAAAGAAAAAAAAATAGAAAACAAAAATCCACGTCACCTAGTTCGTTACGCTCACGCTTCTTCATGAAATTTCCACACAGCTTGATATTAGCTCGAGAGAGTCTCGCGGCGTCTCGTCAAGAAAAACGTTTAATCGCTAATTTCTCGGTTTACTCTCCGGCGTCCGCTTGATGTAGGGATATCTCGAACGACTCGCGAGACGCACAAACGGCCGGGCGAGGAGGTATGTCGACCGGCCGGCGATTAAAAGACGCATGATTTATACGAGCTCCGTAGGAATGCCGTAACTTAACGAGCGCGCAGTTAACGGCGCGCTGCGTTATAAGGATCCTGTGCGGAGCTTGACGATCGGCAGGAATCACATGTGGGACGATATATAGCGAAGGGAGGCACACCTTGTCTCGCTTTATTGGCCGCGTCGACGTTCCTCGAGATTCCGTTTGGATTCCGCTCGAAACGAAGCGTCTTACGCGACACCTTTCGTGTTCGTCGAAAAAAAAAAAAAAAAAGAAAGAACTTCTCTTTCTCTCATCGGCCGACGACGACGACGTTTCAATCGATTTCTCGGCGACGAGCCTGTAAACGAGAGGATGCGACGACGTATATGGGATTCGAGACGCATCGTCGACAAACCGTGACTCGTCCTGTGAGAGCGACAATGGAACTTCTCGGGTCGATAAAAGCTTTTCTGGCTGTTGCCTTAATACACGTCAGTCCGGGTGTCAGCATTGGCAATGGCGATTTGTCAACGGTGAGTGAATCATCCGGAGCGCCGAAAACAGCCCACGCTTTACGGTTCTAAAAAAAGTTTCGCAAAAGTCTTTTTAACCAGTCTTTGTAAAATAGAAACACAAAAACAAAATAAATACATTTATAATTGTTACATGCAAAAAGAATTCAGCTTCGCTGAACTGCAACAAGTATCCAATTGCCTTCAGGTTGAGTTAAAGCATAAGCGTGCGTCTTTACAAAAAGTTGCGAAAGAGGATCTTCACAATAGGCACCTCTCGTCCTCGTTAGTTTTAGAACCGCCTTCGGTCGTAGCTTCTTCTGTAACCAATCAATTAGCCGTCACCTTAAGCGACTCCTTCTCGGAATCGATTCTATTAAGTTATTATCCATTTCTGTCGCGCGTTATCGCGTATTCTTCTATATTAAGCTACGACACTAACAATTCTCAAGCTCGATTGTCTTTCTAAATAAAATATGACGTGATTATTAAATACGAAGTCTTTAGAAAAGAAAAAATCATACGCCAAGTACATAAAAACTATCCAAATATACAAACTATTTATTACATAAATCTTTTTTCTGTACAAAGAAAAAACACAGAAAAGTGTCTCTCCGTGTCTCTTCGTGTGTTTTGAGACAGAGAGAGACAGGGAGAGACACGGAGAGACCTCTTCTTGTCTCTCCCTGTCTCTCCCTGTCTCTCCGTGTCTCTCTGTATCTCTTCCTGTCTCTCCTTGTCTCTCCCTGTCTCTCCGTGTCTCTACGTGTCTTTTGAGACAGGGAGAGACACGGAGATACCTCTTCTTGTCTCTCCCTGTCTCTCCCTGTCTCTCCCAGTCTCTTCTTGTCTCTCCCTGTCTCTCCTTGTCTCTTTCTGTCTCTCCCTGTCTCTCCGTGTCTTTTGAGACACAGAGAGACAGGGAGAGACAATACAAAGAGGTATTCAAATTTTTGAATAGAGGTATAATTGACGAGATATTTTGTATCAAAAATTTAGCGAGGAAAAAACCTCGGGATAAGATATACGGTAGCGTCAAGACAATGACACTCATTCGGCGGATACTTTTATGTATTTGGCGTCGAGACGCTACCGCGTCTCTTGATAAAGTAATTTAAGATTAAAATAAAACAAAATTTCAATTTAAAATTTAATTAACAATTTCTTTCGTTGTTAATATTATTAGATTTTCTGTTGAATAAAAGCACGCAATATGTATCTGAATTCAATTCAACGTTAACTTGGATCACGCGAGCGAGAAACTGCACCGTGAAGAGATCTGCTTCTCATCGCGTTTCTACGACGCCAAGATGGATTATATACAAGATTTATTACATACAAACGTATATACGTATATATGTATATACATGTCGAGATATGTATTAACGCTCATCTCTCCTGCTATACCCAGTGACCACAAGTTCGAGACGCGTTGTTCATTGCGTCAATATACTCCGGCCGTCGCTTGTGTAGTACCTATATACTCTCGTCGTCGGCATCAGGCTCCGCTGCAATCTCGCGGACGCTCGAAATTGCGCGCGTACGCGCGCGCCGGGGTACGCAATCGAACGACGGTAGAAAAATACGATTGAATACAGACGCAGGGGGGCGATGTCATTAAACGATCTCCGACGGTGTTCCCGTAAGCGAGACGAAAGCAAAAAAAAAAAAAAAAGATAAAATGGACGGTGCGCGGCGACCGTCCGTTATTACTCTTGGAAGTACGGGACGCGCCTCCTTGGCCCTCTTGTACACACCGTGGCCAAGGGTAATAGTTATATGATGCCCGGCTCGGCTCTGCTCTTCTCCCTCTAGCCACGGAGATAAATCGGGCACGGCCTCGCATAATCGCGGTGAATCTCCCGGAGTCGAGGACGCCGATCGATCTCTCTCTCTTACTGGCGATTCGGATTAAACCTCGGCAGCTCGGTCTGCAGCAGGTGCGGCTCATTTGAATATTATGTGGAACAAATGACCGACTTCTGCTCTCGAACGCTGCTCCCTTTTAGCGGGGACCTTATCCGCCACGAGGGATAAACGCGTTCCGCGTCAGTGCCTCGAATGTATGGGCTCCGCATGATTCATACGCGAGGTTAACATTCTTAATGTTTCACGGAAAATTTATGTCGAGCGTCGAATTGAAATCACAAACTTTCCGCAAAACTGACAGTAGCAATATGTAAATTACATCTTTTTTTTTCTTTTTTTTTTTTTTTTATCTCCGCTTCTTCGCGCCCTGGTTTCACAGCACGTATATAAAATTCAGTTGAGGAAAATTTTTAAAGCACGAAGAATTTGAAATGAACGTTTCTTAATATGCTCCGACAAGCGTGAGAAGACGCACGTTTTATTAAAGAGGTAAAATTTAAAAGATTGTTTTTTTTTTTGGTTTTCTAAAAAGAGAGATTTTGGCGAGTAACTCGAATCGTAACAAATTGCAAAATATGCTTCGAGAGATTCGTCTGTCATTGTTGTTCGGGATCGACTTTCCGATCTCGCAATCTCACTGACACGAAAAAAATTTGCAACGGCGACTTTATTCAGAATCTCTCGTATAAGCGGCTCAGGCCCGTTATCGCATAAATATACGATCACAAAAGAGAACGGAAGAGAGGACAAGGAGTGAAGGGAACGGAGCGTCTTCCCCGAGGCGATGACGGAAACTGGCACTGAATCGCGACGCGAGAAAAGGAAAACACTCGCTTGTTCCTTTTCGTGATACACGACTGTTGAAAATGTCAATGTGATCGTGACGCATCGAAATCGCGAGACTGATGTTGCCGACATCCGTCTTCGTTATTCTTTACACAAGCAGCAGCAAAAAATTGAACAAAGAACATTTTTATTAATATTTCATCACTTGGTTTTCGCATTAGAATCGACGAAAAACAAGTATCGAAGACACGTTGTATAATTTTTACTCCCTCAATATCCAGTACACAAACAGAGTAGGAGTCGCAACTGAGGAAAACGAGCCGCCTCGTTTGTGTCTCTTCCGTGAGGAACCTTCCACGCTGTCTTAGAACGTCGACTTGCATTTGTCCGACGACACGTCGACGCGCTTAACGTTCGCAAAATTGTTTCCACTTACAGGATCGAGCGCTGAACGTATCCGAGAGATTCACGTCCACGACCACGCTGACGGTGAACATCCGAGACGACGACGATCAGGACCCGTCCTTTATTTATCAAGGCTGCATGCTCTTGGACGGCGCCTGCATTAATCCGGAATACTCCGCCTCGGTACGTAAATCGTATCATAAATCACCTCCGGTGCGACTACAAATGACCGGGGATTATTTTAAAACGAACTTCGCCCCTTTCTTTGCGAATTTACAAAATTGTGAAAGTCAAGTGCAACCGAATGCGCGCGCGCGCACACAATAATCGGCCGCTCGGCGCCGCGATATCTCAAATTCACGTCGGTCCGCCGATAAATCGCGCAACCGGTTCTCTGTACGGAGATAATCCTCTTTTTTTTTCTGCTCTCTTTCTCTCCCCGTCAGGTATCAAGCGGAGTGCTATCTGGTATACTCAATATCTCGCCCGAGAAAATACAGGCGGTCGACATGGACAGCATAAACGCGATGATTCACTATTCCTTCGTCAGCGGAAATCCGCTGAATTACCGAGACTTCTTCGAAATCAATCCGACCACCGGGGCGGTGAGGCAGATCAAAGCTGTCGATACGACGGTTACAAAGAAGTTCGATATTATTATTAAGGTAATAAAAATATATCTCGGCGCTTTTGTTTTTTTCCACAAAAGAAGGAACGGATCGTGTACAATAAATTTGCCTTCTTTATTTTGTTCCCAAGGCGGTCGAGGTGTCGGAAGCGAAGCGATCGACCACCGCCAAGTTAACGATAACCGTCAAACCGGTCGACAACAAACCGCCTGATATCACAGCGTCAAGTACCAAAGGATTCGTCGACGAGAACGCTCCGGTCGGCACAAAGGTCATCGACAAGGATGGAAATCCCATTGTGCTCACCGTGTCGGATGCTGATCTGGTGAGTTTGCGACCCGCGAGATAGATTCTCTATCTATTTCTACTCGGCGAACCGTGACCGAGGTGCGAGTCGACCGTTTAATTTCGCTTGTTGTCCAACAATTGAGATCTGTCGTTTGCAGCGGAACCGGATAGCAAACCGATTTTATATTGTTATCGATTTCGTCCTGATGTTATTTCAATCGAATGAACATTTATTTGTGTTAAGGGACCTGACGATCCGAAACCGACGTACACGTTCGAGCTGACTACGAACTACTTCGCTATCGATCCGTCCGGCGTCTTGGTCGTGAACGAGGAAAATCTAGACCGGGATCCACCGAGTCCCGGCGTCTTCCGCTTTCAGGTGGTCGCCCGAGAGAAAACGGGTGTGGCCTGCTGCGCGTCGTCGCCTCTGTCGTTCGTCGTGACGTTGAACGACGTTAACGATAACGCGCCCCAGCTGCCTATGATGGCGCCGGTCACCGTTCAAGCGGGAGAAACGAAGAGACAGATAGCAAAGGTGGGACTTTTATTATTTCGATCTTTTCAATTGCGCAATACTGTTGTGTTCGCGCCATTCGAAACTGATATGATTAACGCTAATATATCTTTTCCTCTAAATTTGTTTTATTGTTTTTTTTTTCACAATATATTCGGAGACGCGATCTGGGTGGAGTTTCGGAATTCGAAACAGGATCAATTAAATTCGAATTTCGCTTAGGTGGAGGCGGCGGATAACGACGTAGGCGAGAACGCCCGGATAACGTACAGCATCTATCACGTGTCGAACAACGGTCTGCACAAGTTCAAGATCGATCCGAAGACCGGGGTGATCGAGTCGGTGAGGAAGTTGAACGCCGGCGAGCAATACAGCATTACCGTGCAGGCGACCGACAAGGGTGGCAAGTACTCGCAGACGATCGTCGAGGTGAATGTCATTCCGGGACCCAACACCAGAAGTCCCGTGTTCCAGCAGCCGGTGTACGAAGTGCAAGTCAGCGAGGGAGCCTCCATCAATTCCACAGTCACCACCATCACCGTGAGTATATCAGACGCGCTGACGTCTGTCTCGACAGAGATTTATCTTGGAACTTCAAACGCTCTGACGTTCGTTCATCTATCTTTTTTTTTTGTATTATTGTACTTTTGATTGTACGGTGCTTATATCTGACTTTTTTTTTTCACACAGATTAATGTTACAAGTTTGTCAGTTTTATTTGAGTTACGAAAAATTGTTGTAAAAACGTTGCGCGTGAACATATCGCGGATTTTTAGATCAATTCTGCCTTTGTAAAATTTTAAAATTAAAATTTGAGTTACGAAAATTATTGTAAAATGTTGCGCGTGGACATATCACGGATTTTTAGATCAACTCTGCCTTTGTAAAATTTTAAAATTAAAATTTGAGTTACGAAAAATTATTGTAAAAAGTTGCGCGTGAACATATCGCGGATTTTTAGATCAACTTTGCCTTTGTAAAATTTTAAAATTAAAATTGCAAACTTTTTATACACGATTGTTATATATTTTGATATATTGCTTGTAAATTATTTCGAATTGAAATAAAAGCGTTTTTGCATCGAATTTTAAATAAATACGTAATGGTATGGTCGATAGCGTTCTTAATCGATGTTTCAGGCCATCGACCCAGAAAATGATCCGGTGTCGTACTCGATAGTATCGGGGAATGACTTGCGCCAGTTCGCGATCGGCGACAAATCGGGCGTTATTACCGTTATAAGGAAGTTGGATAGGGAGGACCTGACCCGATATCAATTGGTAAGCCGATATCAGTCAGCTGCTCGCGAACATTGTAACGCAAACTTCCTACAACCTCTGCTACAAGCCAATGCACTTCTCGCTCCACACCGCTTTCTATCGACTACTTTCATCTAATCTGGAAAAACATTCTTGTTCGTCTATAACGAGAAACTTCAAAGCGGCGCGTTTTAAATTTCGAGCGATTTTTTTAAACAAAAATTCGTTTACATGTTCGATAAATATTGGTTTTTTTTCCCATTGGAAAAAAGAACCAAATATTTAAACAAGTCATCACAGTTGATTACATTTGCTTTTTTCTCTCTCTCTTTCTGATGTTTCGAGAGCTTTCGTTAAAAGAATATAAGAGAGAGATTTTTTCTAATCAACTTTTTGTTCGTACAAAATAACAATTTATTTATAGAACGGGAAAAATTGAACGTAAAAACTTAATGCTTTAACACAGCGTCGTTTAATAATTTACACAGCTAATAAAAGCCGAGGACACGGGCGGCCTGTACAGCACCGCGACGGTCAATATCATGGTTACTGACATTAACGACAAAAATCCGGAATTCGTGGGTCTCCCCTACGAGTTTTCCGTTAAAGAGGGCGAGGCGAGAAAATTGATTGGCCGCGTTCACGCCGAGGACGCCGACGAGGGCATCAACGCCGAGATCACGTATTTCGCACCCGACGACATTCCCTTCACCGTAGATCCCGAAACCGGTGACGTTCTAACGAAGATAGTGCTGGACTACGAGCAGAACAATGTGAGTAAATATAATTTTTCCTCTCTTTCTTTCTACACTTGCTTTTACGAAACCGCACACATAAAATTTCTCCGTTGGTGTTTTGTGTAAAACTAGTTATTTTATAATAAAGCGGTCTCTTTTTCAAGAAAAACAGTTTAGCTCGGGTTTACTTTAAAAATTTCTCCGGGAAAATTATAACGTTGAAATTCTCTCGGGATAGTATAAAGATTAATGAGTTTTCGTTTTCCGTTTGCTCTTGTAAAAGGTTGCATGACACGTAAGCGAGACCATTCATTACGGGTGTAGCTTACGTACAGCTTGAATCCCGTTTCTTCCGGGGAAAAAAAAAATGTTTCGTCTCACGAAAGTTGCAAAAGATAATTATAATTTGAGAGCGTCTTGCAACGGAAACGACTTAGTTTGCACGTGTATTGCAGACGAGGATGTCGTTACGCTTAAATTGCGCTATTGTATACGGCAAACACAAAAGAAAAGAGCACAAAATACGTACCCGATTTACAGTTTCCACGACTTTAATTCGCGAAAACGCGATGCGCGCTTTAGAAAAAAAAAAACTCGGATAATTCTTTAACAATTCGAATTAAAATAGTCAGTGATTTTTATCGCAAAGTTGTTTTAAGAAACATACATAATTATGCAATACTTTTCGATAATAATATATAATTATTATATCGAATATTATTACAAATATATCGATTTCTTATTTTAATATTTCTATATTAAAAAATAAAAAACCGATAATTTTTATTTTAATTGTGTTACGACGTATGATATGTGAGCGAATTGCGTAGGAATATAAATTCGTGGTGACCGCGAGAGACGGAGCTCCGGACTATCGTTTGGCAACCGCGACAGTCACGGTAAAAGTAATAGATGTCGAGGACGAGGTCCCGGTCTTTCATCAAAGCAGCTACGAGGCGAACGTCAGAGAGAACGTGCCCGACACTAATGTAATTCAAGTCACGGTGAGTCGCACATCAATATAAACCAGCATATCAATAAACCGCTTCCTAATCAGTTCGTGTTCTCGATTAGGGAGAATGTATGATACAAAAGCGATCAATGTCATTTGTTTAATATCGATTTCCGTACAGCTTCAGCTTTAACGAGGAGATTTTTCAAATTTCAAAATTAAAAAATTTTCAATGCAAAATTTTCACGTGTGCCGCACACAAAAAACGTCCGTTCCGGAGAAATAAAGTCTCTTGACTTTTCCACGCGACATGTCGACTGTAAAATTGGCTTCTAGAATTGGATTATAATAACCGAGAGAGAGAGATGCAATTTTATCGAAAGTATACCGATTCGCTCGGTGGACTTCAAGAGAGAAGTTTTTTATTGGATAATCGAGAGAGAAAAAAAAAACGAGACCTACACTCGTCTCGACTTTCAGAGAGTATATTCGCGTTACTCGCGTCGCCGACGCGATTCTCGTCCCCGCTGACGAGCTATGGAAAGGACACGATCCTGGCGGGATGGGTCTCGCGGCTTCTCGGGTTTTTAAAGGTAACGCGATCATTTCTAGGCCGATGATCCGGACACAAAGAAGCAAATTACATACACGATCAGGCAAGGGGATACTGAACTCTTTAGCATAGACCCGAAGACCGGAGTCATAAAAACTGTTCGCGGTCTCGATTACGAAAGCCAAAACCAGCACGTGCTCATAATCGGCACCGAGGAAAACACGAGCGATCTGCCTGGTTCCACAACTCGTGTGGTTATCAACGTTCAGGTACTTAGCAGCGCACAATCTCTTCTCATTATGATGGTTGTCGGCTTGGCGCATCTCTCGTGTACATACCAACATATACACACACATCTTTCTTTGGAGCTTTACGCACAAGATAACGCTATTGCGATTATTTTCGCTTTTTTCTTCGCAGCAGTTGTAAATTATTTTAATAATATTCTCACACTACCCCCTGGATGATTAATTCAAAGCTTTCGCCAGAAATATAATTCCGCTAACTTCTCTGTTTTCTTAACTTCTCTTCTTCTCCTTCTCTCTCTGTCTGCATGAGAAGTTTCTATTTAAAAATGTTAAAACAAGATTATTTATCTCGAGAATTAATTCACGCCGTTGGAACCGGTTCGCGTTAACATCATAATCGCCATTCCTACGTACGCCTCTATCGGGTGTACTTTTACTTTAAGTGCACCTTATTACGACGGCATTAAGTAACATTCTAAATACATGACAGGATGTGAACGACATTCCACCGGTATTTACGTCGGTCCCGCGTCCCATTACGCTGGACGACGATGTCCCCATCGGAACCACCGTGATCAATCTCACGGCCGCGGATTCCGACGGCACCGCACCTGGAAATCAGGTAGGAGACGACATCTTCTCGTACATCTCAGTCTCTCTTTTCGTTTGTTGTCGCGTTGATGAATCTCGCGAGGGGGTGAAGGAATTTTTTTCATTTCGAGAAATCTCGACGTTTCGTAGGTTCGGTACGAGATCATCGGTCGCGGTATCGCCAGTAAATACTTTGTGATCGATCCCGACACCGGCGTGCTACGAATACGAGACGATCTGCGCAAGGAGACCGATTCCGAGTATCAGGTACTTGAATTCGTCGTGTAGTAGGCCGCTTCCGCTGCGGATAATTACTCCCCCTGTCCTGAACGAGACGATTGTTTCTTGTTGCGCCACAGGTCGACGTGCGCGCGTACGACATGGGCGAGCCGCAACTGTCGTCCGTTACAACCGTACCGGTTTACGTGCGCCACGTAGCGACGGTGCCGCCTGAGATCGGTCTGGGGTTCGCCGAGAGCTCGTACAACGTCGAGGTGCCCGAGAACGCGGGCGATAACACGCTAATAAAGATAATCACCATCATCAATAGTCACGCGCATGACACAACGCCGCTCAGGTGCGAGATTTACAGCGGCAACGAGGACGGTCTGTTCGAGGCGAACGTCACGGAGGAGCGAAACTGCGCGCTGAGACTGAAGAAGGGCAAGCTGGATTACGAGACGACGGAATCCTATCAGATTAAGATCAGGCTCGACTCGCTCTCGGGCCTCTTGAATTCAGGCAGAAACACAACGATGGTGAGATGAGCGACAGATCGACTCGTCAAAGTTAAATACATTAAAAAAGAGAAGAAGAGAAAATGTTTTTTTATCTAATGTGCAGCAAAATTATAAAATATTTATTTATGTTATTTTTTGTGTCATTTATTATGTTATTTATTTATGTTATTTATTTATGTTATTTATTTATGTTATTTATTTATGTTATTTATTTATGTTATTTATTTATGTTATTTGTGTTATTTATTTGTTTACGGCAAGGAGTTCATAAAAAGTACAGAAAAAAATTCAAACATAAGAAAAACAAAGAAATGACGATATGCAACTGTCTTAAGCTTTTCTAATTAAAAATCGCGTCGTCTCGGTGTTTAATTGCAGGTAAAAATCCAAGTTGTGGACGTGAACGACAACAATCCGGAATTATCGGAGACGAATCACCGGAAGCTGACGAAAGGTCGTTACTTCACGGCGATTCCGCGTACAGTGCAATTCGGATCCACCGTTATACAAGTGAAGGCGAATGACAAGGACAACGGCAAATACGGCAAGCTGGAGTACAAGATCCTGGAAGGACGGGGCTCCAATTACTTCGCAATCGACAGTTTCACCGGCATAATCAGAACCACGGCGACGTTCGATCACGTGGATTCGTCCGAGCTGCCGTTCAAGTTTAACGTTTGCGTGCGCGACAATCCGAATTCGACCGACAACTACAACTCGATCGTCGCGCCGGTGATCGTCAATCTGATCGATGAGGAGAACCTCATGATCCTGGTGGTGCTAGACGCGACGCCGGAAACGCTGCAGAAGGAGGCCGAAAAGATAGCGGACGTAATTGAGAAGAAGACCGACCTGCTGATCGGTATAGACAGGATCGCTGTGAGGAAGATTCTTACGAAGAACGGCACCGTCGAAACGTTCCCGCAGGACTCCGACGTTTGGTTCTACGCGGTCGATCCGGACACCGAGACCATATTGAGCAGAAACAGTTCCAAAGTGCTCAGGTAAATTTGCTTCAATGTACACAAAGAAACGACGGGAAAAAAATAGATATAAAAAAAATGTAAAATCCGCACCGGTAATTTTTGCTGTGATGTTCAAAATTAGATTTTTGTAGCAACGTATACACAAATTCTAAATTGTTTCGAGCAAAGGTCTGAGCGCGACATTTTCCAATAAAATATATAAGCTTCTCTCTAAATTCAATTAATCGCTTCGCCACACGTAACGAGAATATTGACGTTGAGAGAGAGAGAGAAAGAGACACATGTCTCATTTCTTTCCCACGCGAATCGAAAGGTCAGTTACGATGTTGTGTTATGAGATTTGGTAAATATTGAAAGTGTCCAACGTTCGACAGATCAATTATGGACAAGCCGGCCATGTCGAACATCACGTTTGTTGTGTCCACGTTGGTGCGAGCGAACGCCATCGATATTCACGCACCTGTGATGCCGCCCGAACCTGTGCGAACGCAAACGGCGATCGCGTTCAACGCCGAGGTGTTCCCGTACGCACTGATCGTCATCGCCTGCGTGATCCTTATTCTCGGCATCGCTGGAATCATCTACATATGCGTCTCTTGGTCCAAGTATGTCATATATTTATATGCGTGGTTTAAACGACGAGAAAATTTCGGAAAATTTCGCGAAAATGCGCGCACGGCGTCGTATAGACAATCTCAACTCTGTTAGCACGGGGGCGTTATTATTGTCGCATGGGAGAATTGCTTCGCGAGTGTGAATATTCATTCGAGACTCGCCGAGCGATTCAAATTCATGCTGCTCTTTATTACCTCCATTAGTCTTAATTGAAGTTTCCGCTACGGATATCTCTCCGCGAACGTCTCTCTCGTCGCAAAATAATCCTTCCGGGTTGTGTTTACGCGCACTTTGCGAGATAAAAATTCTTCATCGAGATGGAGAGAGAGAGAGAGAGAGAGGTCTTCATCGTGGAAAAACGACGCATTTGTGTGATATAGGTACAAAGCGTACAAGGAACGTATGCAGCGCATGTACGTGGTGCCGCGATACGATCCCGTCTACGTGGAGCCGAATCTGAAGGAATACGAGACGCAAGTGCTCCAGATGAGCGTGCCGGTTGACGACAACGACAGCTGCAACGATCTACAGCTGGACTTCAGCAACAAGAATCACGCGTTCAGTCTGGACAATGTCAGTTACATCACCAAAGATCACGGGGACAGTACCGGTGAGTCAAATTTCGAGCGTTCGCAAATAATAAGAAAAACAATTGTATGAAATAAATTATCGAAATTTAAAGTATTTTATACTTCCGTGTGCATTCTGCCTCTTACAAATATATATGTCACATCAAATATAAAATGTGTAAAATAGATAGATAAAATATAAAATATTTAAGATGTGACAAAACAATTAAAAAATATAGTAATTTTTGGTCGGTGTGTGCTCTTCTCAATTTTACTCGAATGAAAAAATATAATTTTTGTTCACACACACTTTTAAAGAATCGGCGTGACACATCGAGAGATCCGAGGAACGCGCAATCGATTTTTCCGATGTTCTGTTTAAAGGCCAACAAAGTCCCGTTAGCTCCGAAGCGGCGACCACGGCACGCGCTTCCAGTATCGTCGGTAATCACGGCGACACCAATATCCATTCCCTGCGACGGTCCACGCTTGGCCGAAAGAATCACAGCAATACAAACACCCTGAGCAATCGAGATGCGACGCCGGTGCTCAATCCGCTTTACAACCACAGCGGCGATCTGTTGAATCCCAGTCCGTCTAACGAGAATGTAACCTTCAGGGAGAGGAAGGATTACTCTCATCTCGGGTTCACGTATCTCGGCGAGCAGAGTCCCGTGGAAACCACAACGGAATTGTAAGTTACACGTTTCGGCGACGTGCACTTAGCCATCTCAAAGACTGTCACCGAAGTTTAGATACTCGAAAGAGATAGAGAGAGAGAGGGAAATGTTGAGTGCAGTATCCTGTAAATGAATTTTATAGCATTTTTTTACAATATTTTTCGATACCGTATGCGCACGAGAGAGCAAGATGCTGCAGCTGTGATCGAAGAAACGTATTTTTAAGATTGAACTTTTATCGACTATGTGTGAGGAATATTCGAGTGATCATCCGCACGTTGGAAATCGTGTTTCGACGGCGAAATCGCCTCGTGATATGTTATGTAAATTCGCGCGAAATTGACCCGTTTTCTTCTTGGTTTTATTTTACACGCTCTCCCGGGAGGCGTTGAATATAGCGCGACGCTATTTAATCCCGATATACATGTATGTATTGCGAGCACGCGTAATTTTGATAAACGAGGAAAAAAAGAAACAGCACAACGAAGGATTCTGAATAATCAATATCCGCGCTTCTTCTCGAGCACACGAACGAGCCTAAAGCGCCGTGTTGAGACAGTCAAGCGCTTATAAATGGTTGAATAACTTTATGCGCATCCACACGCAAGTCCTTTCATAACGTCATGTTCTCTGAATGTGCGGCGACGATGCGAGAATTCCGCGCGTCCGCGGAATTCTCGACGGAATACATTCTGTGAACGAGTTATCTCGTATGAGATATCTATAAAAGAGAGCACGAGAGCGAGATGTGTGTTCGGGTAAACGCGGCGAAACGAGGTCATGAAAATATCGCGCAAAGACGGATTTTCATCGAGCGCGGAAATTTCTTTTCCGAACCGCAACTGATATATTCCAGTCTGACTTACATGTATACTTTCTGTCTGACTAATGTGTTCTTTTCACACATTTTGCCAATAAATTACGAAACGAACGCTAATAAATTGCAAAATCGTCATCGAGATCGCAACATCGAATTATTATAAATTATCGTCGTTACGTCTGTATACACATACATACCTATGTATGTTTATTATGCGTATGTAAATAAGGAGGAAAAATTCAGTTAGAATTTCGGACGAGTTTCTACCGTGTGAAGATTCTCTTGCAGAAACTCTTTTGAAAGTTCACGCGTCAATGTGCATTTTAATTAACGGGAAATGTCACTGCGAGGGAGAGTCGAACCGTTCTGCAATCGTAGACACTTTAATATTCATTCATTTAAACGAGGTTTTTACATGAATAATCGTTTTTACAACAAAAACGATTGTATTTGCGAGAGTGCGTGTTGCGAGCGACGAGGTTTCCTCTCCGTCCCTGTAAATGATCGATCCCCCATCACGCTATGTATCATAATCCCTGTTTATTTATACGATCGCGTATTTTGCTCACGTCATTTTCTGTGTGTTGTACCATAATCACAATTAATAACAGAGCGTATCGTTGCGCGCGTACACAATCGCGAGGACACCGTAAAAAAAGTTCCACTATTGTTGTCTATTGCGCTTCTATTTTACGCGACGCCTCTCTGTCGTTCGCACGATCAACGTTAATTAGCGCGCCGTGCGAACGCGCATCGTCGACGCGCGTAAGTGGAAGCGATACGTACTTAATCGGACACACACACATACACACACACACACACGCGCGGGGAACCGTCTGTTTCCTCGCTTCGAGACGACGCTGTTTCGATTTTGCGTACTTTTCAGGCAACGATGAGATCCGTGAGAAAGAAAAAAAAAATTATTATCGAGCGTTGAGAGAAGTTTTACGCGTGATACGACTTGATTGAATGTATATCTCTAGTCGTACAGCGGGCGTTCCACTGCCGTTGCAAGTTGCATGATGCGTTTTTTTTTATAGTATAAACAAATAAACAAACAAACAAACAAACTGCGTGTTTTAATGTGTAAGTGTTCTTTGATTATAGCCGTTGAAAATTTCTACTCGTAGTTGTATAATATTTAAGCGAGAATTCTGTAAAAAACTGTTAATATCTAATAATAAATTTATTATATTTACATAATGTGATGGTATTTTTAAAATATTGCACACACTGTTTTCTGTACACACACACACACACACACAAAGTTTTCTCTTTTCGAAACGACGAAACTTCGTTTTCGGAGTGTAAAACGGTAAAGTTTTATCTCTCATTCTTGAGAGTTTTCGCGAAATCAAATTAATGAAGTTAATTAAATTTAGAGAGAAAGTGAGAAACTCTGTCGCATAACTCTTTGTCGCTTTCGAATGTATTCATTCCGAGTCATGTAACACGAAAAGAGATACACAAAAAGTCCGTTTGCTTTCTCATTAATTCTGCCATTCTCATCTACTTGTCTTCGAACAAAAAAAAAAATCCCGTAATCCGCATCGCGAAATTAAAATTGCTCCACAATTCGTTCCGCTTATTCTCGACTGAAGCGAACAATTTCGGAGAGAAGATGGGAACGATTATGACGTCTTAATCAGAATAGTTACTGTGCCTTGATTAGGATTCGTTCTGGGATCGTTCTGGGGATGGTCCTGGCGGGAATCAAGTGTTTTCGGATGACACAGGGCGTCGGCGCCGACGACGACGGCGAGCACGCAGACGCATCTGGACCCACGTCAGAGCGTATAACGTGGACGCGGGGAGAAAGACGGGGGGAGAATTCTAGGGGGTGGCTGGTTGTGGCCACATCGACTCCGCGCAGATGACGCTCAAGCGTTGACGAGGACGCGCTCTCGCTCTCGCGGTGAATCTTCTTTTTCGTCGAGATTTAAATCGCGATACGAGTCCGCTGCTTCGATTCGGGTTCACGCGCGTGAACGTTCGGAACGGTTTCCCATCGATTTCTCTCGGGTATCGACAAATGACAAGCGGGTGTGTCTCCGTCCGCGCTACCGTCTCCGCCGCTCTTACTCGTCGTGCCGAGGGCGTCGCGCTGCGCAAAACGAACCGACATCATGATGTACCGCTCGAGGATCGCGAACCACCTGTGAACCTGAACGCGAGCCAAATCACGGAGTGACACTTGTGGATGTATACATCTTCGTTGTGTGCGACGTCGCTTCGACTGTGCGACACTTAGTGTTTTTACTTTGAAAAATTGTGCGACAGTTAAAAGAAAATGTCTAACAGGATATTGGGCGCGAGTGACGGACGTCGTCAGGTAAGTCACGCTCGCGGCAATGTCAGATATATTTTAACAGATGCCTGCAGGCTAGTTACTCTTTGCATAAAACAAAGATGTAAACTTGTTAAAAGATTTAAATAAATAACCGTAAACGGATTTTCCGTTAATTTTAACAATGCCTTGCAAGCAAAACTAACAAAGAAACTTTATTCACGCTTGGTGTTGTATTGAAATAATTATAAACGTGTACAATAAGGAAATATACTCCAAAATACAAAATTTATTTCGTATAAGAAACCATAGAGCAATGAGAGATGTTTGAATTTTGTTTTTAACGTTTTAGTCTTTTTAGACAATATGAAATAAAGAAATTTAATAAGTTTGTGTGTGTATACAATTGCCTCAACTTGGGACTGATCTCGCTCTGTTGTATCCGCAGATTGATGACTAATTGGAAAAATCAAGACAACGTAATCAACCGATCACGGAGAATAAGGATATAAAAATATACACATAGAAACAGACATGAAATATTTGAAAGCTGCGTTAATCACATGCAATGTATTAATATGGGTAAATAAGACAATGCACGTTATAAACATTATAAATTTAAGTCTGAAAATAGCGAGACACACGTGCCGCACACATACACACAAAGCACTTAGAGATACCGACGCTTCTGTTATAAATAATTCTCGCGTAATTCTGTACCTCAGAGAAAAACAAATCGTCGTTCGAACTTTATAGCGCGTTGGTTACCTCCGCTTTTGCTTAGATTGTCTCTAGAGAAAGAGAGACAGAGAGAGAGAGAGAGAAGCAGAGTAAATCAATAGACTATCGAACGTTCGCGTCGTTACCCTTCGTCTCTCTGCTTTTTCTCGAGAGAGAGAAAAACAAAGACAACTATTTAACATCACAAAGTTACGCGCGCTGAGCGTGTTCGGAAAAACCGTTTTTTGGGATACAGAATTACTGGCGTCGCGCGCTGGACAAAAGTCTATCGCACAATCGCGCCTTGGATGTTTTTTTTTCTCTCTCGTTATTGCGCGAGTTTCACAGTTTTCGAAATTTCACAGTTGTCTGGCAGCACGATGCTCGTAATGGGCATGCAGCTGTTCCTTCACGGCCAGGGGCACATCCTCAATCTGTTCGTGTCCGATCCCAGACCGTACGAGACCGTTAGTATAGTAGCTTACTGCCTGTTCGGGCTCGGCTGCGTCGTGCTCCTGGTCGGCTCCTTCGGCTGTCACGCCGCGCTACGCGGCTATCGATGGATCATCATCAGCGTGAGTAAAGAGAGCGACATTTTTATCGTCCTCCCCTCGGGTCGCGGTGTCGTTTATAGAACGTCGGGTCAAGGTCGGTTCTACCTCGTCGTTTTTTTTTTCCCCGCAGTACATAGTCATGCTGACTCTTCTTGTTGCCGCGGAACTGGTGGTGGCGGCCGTCGCCGGGTTGAAGACACGTCAGATCCTGCTGGATCTCGAGGATCGGCTGACCAAAAAGTTGGCGGTGGACTACGGCCACATCCCGGAGTCCCACAGCGACCTTCTCTTCAGCGAGAGCATGGACTTCATGCAGTACAAGGTGTCGCATTAAGCAGAGTTGGTTCATTAACTGTCGCTCTCATCTGTCTTTTCACACACGAGTGTGTGTCTCGGAAACAAACATTTGTCCTTAAACTCGCTTTAATTCAAACGGAAGAGATCTCGCTTTAGATGATTCAGAGCACGCTTTTCATGTCAACCGTTTGAGATTTTTCCGCGTGTTTTTTTGCGGCCGAAACGTCAATTTCTCGATTTCGTTTTTAAAGAACGCATGTGCAAATTGTTTTTCACATCTTCGGCGACGAGCGCACGAAGCGATTAAATGCGAGAGATATGTTTTTTCTAAAGTCAACGTTTAAAACAATATTTAGATATTATTTTTTTGTTTTTCTTCTGTAGAGCATGTGTTGCGCGCGGACGCGCGCGTCTTAAATTAATGTTACATGCATGACGAGATCTCGACTGCATGCCGACGCTTTGTCAGAAATCGTCCACGGGACGAGGCATTGGTTCGAGAAGAGCACATGGGTGATTCCATTGCAGTTCAAGTGCTGCGGAGTGCACAGCGACGGCGATTACAATGGCACGAGCTGGTGGAGAAACAGTCAGATCTCGGGCACCAGGAAACAGGTTCCACTCACGTGTTGTGTTCTCAAAAATACCGAGGTATTTTACTTACTTTTGTGCTAATTAACGATCGATCTAAAATATAACGCGTTCGAGCTCGGTGCTAAAAATAACATATTACATTTGTCAAACATTGATATTTATAGAAATGTGTACAGTATGTGATGTTTTGAAAGCACAAACACACACATTTTACATATCTTATGTGTATGTTATTTTCTGGACATTAAGCAAAATATTCGAGACAATTCGCATTGGCAGAGTCACTTATAAGCAATAATATATATTTAAACTAAGAAATATATAAGGCCAATACGAGCCGTTTCCAGGATGTTGAGCGGAAACTGTACGTGTATCTATATGTATATATATATATATGTATACACATATAACGCGTACACTTGTAAATTTTTACAAGTGAATTTTAAATTGAGATTTTTTAATCCTAAAAATCCTACATATATATATAGATACACATACAGTTTCCGCTCAACATCCTGGAAACAGCTCGTATTGGCCTTATATATTTCTTAGTTCAACTTTCACGAGCCTTAATAAGTTATTTAAATATATATTTATATTGTTATACAATATTTATATTTTCCCTTTATGTTTAACTAATAATTGATCACGCAATTTGTTGTGACAACAACGCAAGTTTTATATTTTTACAGAAACAAAATACAGGTAGTCCGATGAGCGTCGTCTCGAGGGTGTTTCACAAGAATGTAAGTAGAAAGTGCGAATCGAAGCGGCGCGCGAAACTTACGAGCTTATTGCTACGTGAGTAACGATCTTTTGCGCAGAACGAGAAACCGTGGCAGTTTCCGCAGCCGAAGGATGATGCCGCGTGTCAAGTACAAGACGAGGAAGGTCACGAGGACTACAGATACAAAGAGGTATGGGGGATACGGTGCTATCAGATCTCGTCTGCGCTGTTGTACACGTACACACGCCGTGTATATATGTTTGAGATGACACAATGCTTTTCCAGGGCTGCCTCGACAAAGTTTCAAACTGGCTGCAGTGGCAAAGTTGCTTGCTGATATTCTCCTGCTTTCTGATGATGGTCTTACAGGTGAATCATTTTGTCTTGCGTTTCTTGTGTGTCTTTCTTCTCACAAAGATTGTTTCGGATTTTCTGTTCCGAAAGTTTCTCGCGAAAAAGTTTGCCCTTCCCGTTTCCTCACACTCTCGTTCCCCTAACGTGACAACAAATATCATATTCCAGGCGTGCGGGATTGTGGCGTCCGCTTTCTTCTGCCGATCGATAAGAAACACGGAGGAAGAATGATCCATGGTTCGTAGTCTGGACGAGGTGAAGAGAATGTCGTGGCGCGCTCATTCTCAGCACTAACAACAACTCTCCGGCGGAAGAAACACGTTTTTTGAGTTTTGTATGCTCTTGCGCGCGCGCTATCGCGCGTGCAAGAAAAATTTTTTTATCGAAGTTCGTTTTCATCGATCTTACGCGAAAAAAGGTAATCCGGTTTCTATTCCGAGAATTGCGGCGTCCGCGAGCGGCGATTTAAGTACTTTACGGAATGAGACAAGTGCTAACGATTGATGCTAGATCAATCCCTCTGCTGCTCGGTTTTTGCTGCCAGTCAGCAATAATGTGACCACTACTCTTCACACATAGATAATGCAACACACACACACACACACACACACACACACACACATGTACTTTCGTACAATTTATTTCAATTCGACAAAATCGGAACGACATGACGACACTGTTCTCTCTCATGCATCAAAGCGTTTCATGATTTTAACAAAGATTGACTAGCGACGATATAAATTATTGTCACTGACATTTTGTGTTGTCTTCTAACGTGTTAAGCGATTTTTGGATGCGACGTGTGAGCATTTGTTCGAGTTTGATTTTCACTTTCTGCGAAAATACAAGCCTGGTTGTACAACAAACTAATTTTCCGTCGTCGTCTTTTTGTGAAAACTCGTCGAACGAATTGTTGCAATTAGGTTTTTGACGAACGAGGTTTGCGTGAGTGAATAATAACAACGGAGAAGTACTGGGGCTGACTGGCATATTACAACTGTGAATATTGTTACTATTTTGAGAGTTTCTACGGCATTGTTTAACTTGTAAATATAAAAATCGCGTATAAGAAGTAATGCGAAGTGTTTTCTCACTTACGATTAATGATATATTCCAGCTTTGAGATTTTTATTTATAACATATATATATATATATATACATATATATTATTTATAATATATTTCTGATAATTAAGATAAGTAATATTCTCTATACACGAACACGCGCGCGCGCAAACACTCGTACAATAATGAACTTCCTCCCGTTGTGACGTTTCAAACTTGTAAAACTTGTAAATGAAAAAAACTGTCAATTAGTCCCAGTTTCTCCTAACAATAATATCGTTTGTTAGAACTGTAAGTAGGTTATATCCATTTCAGAATGGATATATATATATATATGTATATATATATATGTGTGTGTGTACGTATATATATATGCATATACAGTTAGATTGGTGTAAAAAAAAAAAAAAAACAACGTATTACGTACAATCTGATCCTTAACCAGAGAACCACTTTTCTCTCTACTCTGTACCTATTGCGATGTGATTATGATTATAATAACGTATTACGATAACTTGTGCCAAAGAGAACTTTATTGTATAATGAGTAATACAAATTTTAATACGTTTATTTTCTGAAAAGAAAAAACAGTTGACGAAAAAAAAATATATATATATATATCCTGCCTGTTTATAGAAGACACTGATTTTTTTTTTTTTTTTTTTTTTATGCTACTGTTCATTAGACTATTTCGCATCGTCACAAATGAAAGCTAATGTGACATAAAACACTATATTAAAACGTTATTATTAAATTTATTGTGTATATGTACGTAAAAGAAACACGTATATTGACGCGTAATATTTGTAGATAAAAAAAAAACCTCTTCTCATATAATTACACATTTTTTTATGAAGCATAAATATAGATTAATCACGAGGCAAGCTTTCTTCATAAAAATAAACATCACGATCGTTCAGCGGTTGAACCGGACGACAATTCAAAATTAACGGGGCGTCTATTAACCAGATTTTTCGAAACTGCTCCACCTGCGCAATTGTAATAACGGCGATAAAAACTGATAAGATCTGTTTGATCTCGACAAAGTTAAACGTGTTAGATGTTTAAATCTACCTGAAATGAAGATATAGCAATTGGCTGTTGTTGGACAATCCACGTGACTATTTCGCTGCAGGGAGGCAGGCTGAGGGAACCGCTGTATGTGTAATAATCTCTGTCGAAAGGCGCGAAAATCCACTCCAATGGGAAAGGAGGTATGAAAATCTTGGAACCCGGACAAGTGATACGAAACAAATTGTTCACGATGTGATCCAGATAAGGATTACCCGTGTCGTTTATCTGTAATGTCGTTGTAACAGATGCACACTACTAGTTTGACAGACGCGATGTGTTTTTATTTGACGCATTCAAAGGCGCTTTAAGTTCTTAAATAAAAGGTTTTATAGAGATATTTATTGTTCAACTGAAGAACTGCGTTTATACTTGAAGAAAGAACGAAACAATTGCTAATCCATCTTTCGCTCCAAGAGCAATTGCCTCCTTCGGCGATTTAATTCCACGTTTCGTGTGGAGCACTTGCAGCTCCATGGGATAACGAACGTAGTCTAACGTGTGCTCGCTGCCTTCCTCATCGGACGGGCCCCAGTGGAAGATGATGTTAAAGAAATCGTACATATCGGTTAACGGTCCTCCTTGGAGCTGCGGCCATCCAATGCTGGGCCAATATGCTCGTAGTATCACTGTGTGTTAACGGAACCGTAGAATTTTAGGTTAAAAACATTTATTTATATACATACATATATGCAAAATATGATAATATTAAAATCTATATTAAAGAAAAATGTATACAGAAATAAATTTAATATCCTTATTTGCATAAAGTAAATCAATTTAATATTTTTCTTGTAAACGTGCAACTTTTATTTGTACCGGTATGACCGTCATTCGCGATGGTCATTGACATAGGTCCAATGTTATAGTTGCTCCATCGAAGTGGTTCAACCGGTTGCACTACCACAGCGAGTCTGGTGGTGATATTGATGGGTGATTGATTGCTACCTTTACTTTCGGGATATAAGTCTTTCCACGTGTGAGGACCGTACTGGCCAGCATATCCAAATGAGTAACTTGGCGGATGATAGTCGTTGTCTGTCCACGTGAACAGTTGGATAATCCAATCGGCAATTTCGTTCAATAAAAACACTAGAGCGACAAAAATAATAATATCACATGTTTAAAATAAATAAAATTGTCACAACATCGTACGAATATTTTAGGGAAATTTTGTTTTTCTGAGAGAGAAAGAGAAATGTTACATTACTGACATAAAACAATTTATTTCACACGTACCCAAAAGAAAAAGGCTGCTACAAGCAACCATGCATTCTACTAGCGAGAATACTTCCAACATTTTTGCGTCGACGCGTTGCTGACATTTATAAGTTATAAATGTTTATATAAAATAAGAACCTTGAATTTGTCAAGATTGAAATAATGTTTCTGACGTAATAAATTTTTATGCGCGCAATTTGATGAAAAATTTGTTCAACATATTTTATGCATTAATAATTTCTATTAAAGACATTTACGAAAGTATGTAAAATTATGCGCAACTTCAAATTACGATTGGTCGAAAAAATCTTTGAAACTCACTTCATTCTCTCTATAAAAAAGTCAGTTAGCTGACAGATGATTCAAATATAAAATAAAGTTTTTAAAAGAGCGTGATAATCACGAGTAATAAAACTTTTATCGTATCACAAATTGATAATCATTTTTAAATTACTTATATTGACATCTCAAGATAATAAAATTGCAATATTAAAAGTGACACTATGTCTCCTCTCAAAGCAATAAATATTTAATTTTGCACATCGGTATCATCCGCGTTTGACAGCTTGTTACATTTCCGTCGTATGATGTACAGATGACATTTAAAAACAAAGGCGCACATTCACGTAAACAAATCAATACAATACTTTTCTATGCATACATGTATAAAAAAAAAAATTATAAATATTTATTTCGCGTAAAAACATATTATATTTAACGTTAATTTGATTTTAATTTGAAGATGTTTCAAACGACGAAAAACTACGCACAACGTCATCATCGAGTTTGCCAAATTGGCGGCAATCTTCGATCGACATTAGTCGCATTGCTGTGTGGACCAAGAAATTCCCACCCTTACTTTTGACCAATTATTGGTCGAACGATGGCACGGCGACACTTACGAACACTGGCAGAACAGGTAATTGCGTTTCGACATCCGAGTTTAATTAACCGTACATTTTTACTCATTGCACAATGATTCCTATAAATGGTTAATGTCGAACTTGCGGGAAGAGAAATGCGCGGCGGACCCTTAAAAAACGACGAATTCCAATTTACACATGTGAAATTCCGATAGGGTTTGTCCAACTGTCGGCAGAACATTCCATTGACAATATTTGGTTAGAAAGAAAGAAAGAGAGAGCGGAATTTTAATAACTTATCATTTGACATTTAAACATCAGTGTGCGATATTTTATTCTAGAGATCATATTTAATTAATTGATTACATAAAGTTTGTTCTCGGCTGTTCTTTTACTACCATTGTTTGATGCAATCTCTCGAAACAACGTGTGTATTCGATAAGATATTCGATGGAAGCGCAAGTTATGCACTGCGGAACACGCGTTACGAATCGATCGACAAGTGTTACGACAAATTAGACGAGATTGCAGTGCCTTCCTATCTGTTGCAAGCACGTAATATCACATTTAACAGGAAATTTAATTGTAACAGAAAATTTAATTGAAACGTCCGTATTCGAATAACAAGCACAATTTGTGTGTAAACAAGGTCGTTGGCTTTTCCGGAATGCCGAAACAAATCCTACGCTTACGTCAATTATATCGATCAACTCTTGCAAAAACTATTTTACACATTTCGAGAAATTTGCGATTCAAAAATCGATAAGTGTTCGGCCTGAAGTTCGAATAGAACAAAATCGAGCGAAGACATGTACCAAAGAGTACATCTAAATATTATGTACATATAAATTTTATAAAAATTTATCGGTTAATGACACGCGCGGTGTCAATATAATATATCGACGATGATGAGTTCTTCGACAGGTAGGACGTGTGTAAATTAAAAGATCGCGTAATTACAATTTATATTTACATGTGTCAGAAGAGTTTTTATTATTGAACGTCTTTCTTTCATCAGATGATAACACGGATATCGAAGAAACGGTTAGATTTATAAATCAATTAGCTACCTTCGATGGGAGTCTGAAATCGCCAATCAATTTGAATATTAGCGATATGAAAGTTGTGGAGCTGAATCCCGTAGAATGGTTTAATTACGATAGCACGCTGAAGAAATTAAAATTGACCAACACTGGACACACCGGTAAAATACACGATATTCGTTTGTACAAGATGTAATAAAATTGCTCGTGCAAAAATATTTATATTTAGTTATTATTTGTAGTGCTTCTCAGCGCAACGTGGCAAAGAGAACGTCCGTATTTACGTGGCGGTCCTTTTGTCAGCAACTATACATTTTCGCAGATCCATTTTCACTGGGGAAAAACCGATATGAACGGCAGTGAGCATTACGTCGACGGTGGAAGGTTTTATTTTTTAAGATTTTATCCGTTCGTGCATTACATTTTTTCACGTTTTCAATTGAAAAATTGCGTTTGTCCAAAGCATGCCAATGGAAATGCACGCTGTGCATTTTAAAAGTGATTACGAAACTCAAGAAGCAGCTCTTCGCAAGGACGACGGTATCAGCATCTTGGTGTATTTTTTACAGGTATGAGAAGTTAGAAAATTTGAGAAAAATATGCAAGTTTATTTGATTGTTGAAACAAAACGCACGAAAATGTAACTGTAAAACGAACTATTTGTCTTTTTTTTTTGTTGATGTCGATTTTAATACGCGCGTGTGCGCTTTAAGATGTTCATTCGTCAGAACTGAAGTCAAAATGTGCATTAGATATTAAAAACTTACATTTATATGTTGTATATATAATATTATATGCATAGCTTCAAGCAGCCCCCAATCCATTTCTGGACGATATTATAAGAGCACTACCCTTTATACAAGCAGCTCACTCTTCCGTTCGTTTAATACCTTTTCCTTTAACAAACCTGCTGCGAAGCTTTCAACGTGATTACTTCGTGTATTGGGGTTCCGTCATGCTGACAAACATCAGAAACAGCATACTGTGGCTGATAACTAGAGAACCCGTGGGAATATCTTTTGAACAAGTGAATAACAGCGCAAAGTTACATTGATAAAAACAATCCGCGAAGAACGCTTCAAATAAAATTAACTTCCCGACGTCTGGTTCGTTTAATGGAAAATGTAGATGCGTTAATTTTTAAGGTTGCCAAATTCCGCACGGTACAGGATGAATGTGGAGCGCCGATTCTGACGAATCGCCAGGCGCTGCAGGACAGAGGTGGCAGAAATATATTTTTTGTGTGTCCCAGCGGATCCGCGTACGCGACACTGCTGCCTATCCGGCACGTCTTTGAGACAGAAATTCAGGAGGAAAATGATGGCGAAGATAAATAATCGTCATTTATTAATTATATCGTACGTTGCTTGTCACAGAATGTTTATTGCTTGCAAATGTAGGTCTGTTGCAATTATAATACATATACGCGTGAATATAAAGTTAAGTTTGTAACAGAATTTGTATATTTAATTAAATGATATTGTATATCAATGATTTTGTATATCAATTAAATAATATTGATTTAAGGATATTGTATATTTAATAATTGATTGGTATTTTTAATTTGTTCAATTTTCAATAGGCGCGTTCGAAGAAAAGCTGCGTTTATTTTCTTCTTCTGCGACGTCGTTTGAGTCGTTCCTGTTCGAGATCGCATCCGGGATAGAAGGAGGCGCAATCGATTCCGCCCAGACCCAGAACGGACGCTTTCACAGAATCCAACATTGCCGACCACGGAGTTCTGTGCAGCACTCTGCCCGACAGCCAACTCATGCCCAGACTGGAATAAAGGAGCTCGATGTTACCGATGATGATTTTCATTATTTCCGCGCAACTTCAAATCCGCCGACTACCGATATTGTTGAGCAACTTTGCGACAATAAAAAAAAAAACTGAGTAACATTTATTAATTTAGGAATTGCCGATGATGTAACCGACTGTTATACCTCCAAACAGGAACCCAAATTTTGCGACCGTCGTTGGTTTCCTTTGAATATCGATTGTTCTCGCACAGTATTCTGCGCAGACAATTGCCAGAATCCGCCTCAGCGATCAAAGCCGCCTCGATGGATTTTAAAACCCGATAGGACAGATCGTTCAGGTCTTCGTTGCTGGCGAAAGATAAAGAAAGCGGAATCGCGTGTCTCTTGGAACGTCTGGTGGTCATCGTCATCCCGTTGTTGCTCTAAAAATATTTTAAACCTTGTCACATCACGTTAATTAGATCATGCGTTCTAAGAAAATAATTTTAATTTTACCGTGGCGTTCATACACAATTGAATGACGAACAGACCGAACGCTAAGAAAGCGAGCGCGGTGAGCGCAATTTCGAAGAAGTCTTTGATTGACAGATCGCTCTTTCCTTTATACGAGGGAGACGAGGAATATTTGTATTCTTCTTCCTCGTGTTGCTCGTGCTGCGGCGGCGCGTAATAATATTCCTCGTGAATCGACGGGAAGAAGTCGGCATGATGACCGAAGTGTTGTTGTTGATGACCGAACGCGGGTCCGTAATGGAAAGTATGATGTCCCGACGATGACGACAGCATGTCGTCTAATTGTGGAACAGATAAACACGTCATGTTTATCATACTCTCGGTAATTTTGCGAGCGACAATTTCGATTGGCCGATCGTGAATAATATCTCACCTTCGGGAGACGGTTCGTAAAGACCCACTTTTCCGGATGGCAGAGGAGCCGGCATCGCGTAACCCGTCACCTCGCCGTCGAACTCCTCCATGTCATCGTGAACGTCCTGTTTCTTCTTGATCTTTTTGTGAGGCGCGTAGTGACGATACACATCGTCAAGTGTAGTTGTTCTACGAAGACAATCAGGAAAATGGTTTTTATTGTTACATAGAGTGCGTGCATTTCGTGAAATATTTACAACAACCGTATGTATAATTAAAATAAATGTATTATATATTTTATATATATTTTATGTATTATAATTTCTGTTAATTGAATATCTACTGCTATATTTAACTCATTGTATGTATTATGTTTAAATGAAAAAATTGTATCATAGTTTAAATTTTTTTTGAATTCACAGTTTTATTATTTGACTGAAGATGACACAAATATAGTGTTGAAACGTTTCAAACTACATCTAGTACTATTTATTCTGCATTACATCCTGCATCTTGGTTCTAATTGCCGATCTTCACAAGCTTGAAAATAAATGTAATTTTAAGGAAGATTTTATTAAATTTGAATATAAAATTTGAGTTCTTGCATAATTTATGTTTTGTTGATGAAGCAAAAAATTCAATGAACTCAGCAAATATTTCTTGCTGACCATATAATAGCAAAACTTTTATCTTCCGTGATCGTAAATTGTAAAAAGCATTTGTGTGAAAACATTTATAATATATTTCTGAGTGTTGTCACCGTTGCAGCCAGTTTTTGTACTTCGTGCTTCCCTCGTCCGCCAGAAGTTTATCGTGAATCGTCACATTGTCATCGCCTAAGAAATTATGCGAGTTGCCGTTCGGCACGGATTCGGGACGCCGTTTCACTCTGGGAGTGCTAACTTCTTTAAAAATTTCCTCCGCTACGTAGCCGTGACAGAGATACTCGTTCATTCGTTTCCTAAATGACATTCACCGACTCTGATCTAGTACCAACTCTACACTTATTTAATTTTTTCGGCATATCGAGAATCTCTATGTTTAATTCTGATACCTGTGATAATCCATTTCGTTTAACGCCTTATCGAAGGATCCGTCCGCGACTTCGTTCGCCGAAATCGTCCGGGAAACATTTTGGTCGCTGAACAGAAGCGATCCCGGTAAAAGATCCACAGAAAGTATGTCGTTCTGATCAATGCAAAATTCGTTGCCATCGTCGAAACACTCCTGCGCCGATAACGAGCGAATTACCGCGGCAATCGCGAGGAAACACGTTGTCGCGTAACAGTAAGTTCGTGCCGAGTCGCGTTCTGATGATCTTTTTGGCGCCATTCGGACACGCGAGTTGCTTCTGAAACGCGAAGACACTTGGAACTGACGAGAATGCGACGCGCTCGCGTAACAATACGTTTGTCTGCTAGAAATAATTGCTTTCACCGTAACGCCGCGTCATTACAGTTTTATTTACAGTTTTGAAGCGCACCGAGAAAAATGCGCGCAAAGTTTATGAGAAATTCTCTTATAACAGTGTTACTAGAATCGACAAAGTTGCTGTTGAACAATTAACCACTCTTTGACGTTCGAAGAAAAAATACAACACGAGCAGCGAACGTTAATGATATAAAAATAGTATCAGTATCAGGTTGCTCTTTAAACCCTGATGAAGTGAGCTGTAATGTTCACAAAACGTCGGTATAAAAATGACACTAACGCGGTTTAAACCCGAAAAACATCTTTGCATGTTGATATAAAAATACGTTACGTGTGTGAGGAAAGAAAATCTGGAAAAATTGATTCTTACACTATCGCGCACTTATGCAACAATGTTTGAAGAAAAAAAAAAGATGCGAGGAGATTGATGTCAAAATCGAAAGAGGGAAACACCCGCATATATACGCACCCGCAAAAAGCGGGTAAGCTGCGGGAACATCTGTTTAGATTCACGACTAATTCTCCCTCCTACCCGGACGATCCGGGAGTGATAGCGTTCACCCGATTTACGCGCGTAATCCGACACTCATGATTAAATACGTTTATTAAAAACCACTTACGATGCTCTTATGAATGTTTCAGAAGCGCGAGAGGAGGGTCTGGCCGGGACGCCCGTTCGGGTCGAGGTGGTAAGACAGGGTAATGGGGCCTTTGTTCCCCTGGGAACTCGCTCACCTGTCTAATATCTCGCGCGAGTGGGCTATATCTGTATACATACACACCAAAAGCGGCCGGTTATAGCTGCGAGCTTACTGAAAATTAATCGCGCAGTTTCGAAAGAATTCCTCGCGTCCTTCCGACTGAAATAAACGTTTCTCACGCGATTATTAATGGCGTCGTGGCTGCAAAACTCTCTCCTCTCGCCTAGATCGAATGAAAGCACACGAAAACCTCGCTCACAGTTGTTTACGCTCTTGTATTTCTCTTTTATTTGTTATAAAAAAAAAATAAATGAATTTTTATCTTTTTAGAAAAGCGTGTGAGAAAAAAAAGTAATCTTATTCTACTGTATCAAGAATTTGTAGAAGAACTACTATATTATATTTCGATGGAAAGCGGGCAATATTCAATCGCCCGCAGTCGAGGTGTGATCGCGCACTTTCCGTTTGCGTGAAAACGACCTGTGCCGCGCGCGCGGTTTGTGCACGCGTGAGTTCACCCTCTTTTTCTCAGGTGCTTGATTGATCGTTTCAATTATCCAGCGCAGCGTGCATCAAAGGTAAACTTCACAGCGGGCAAATGGATCGTTTATTCGAAACATTTGCGGATGTCGCTGTGTGCGGGGGTAACGAGCGAGTGTTAAAGCAAACGAATTGCAATTGCGCTTCACTCATCGAGCGTGTGCGCTAGTAATGTTTTATTAAATGACGCAAACACGCGCGTTCGAAATCAAATTTGAAATAAAATATAAAACATTTTCGTTCGATCGTAGATTTTAAAGTCGCAATTCGAATGATTATCGCGCATAGTCAAAAAGCGTTTGGTTATTACGGAAAATTGAGAAAAAAAACATTTAACCGTTTGTACATGCGCTAGAACTTCTAGGAAGTATAATGTCCTCGGTCGTAAATTAACGTGTGCGTTGACCACGTCGTTACTTCCTCTCTTCGCACCTAACGACGCGCCTTAAGCGCATTTCACCTCATATATTTAAGATTCAATATTTGTCACGGTCGCAAGTACGTGTAAAATGTTCAACCCCGATAAAGCGTGTGCGACACGAAGCGAGCGATCTGTGTTTAAACATATCCGCCATATAGACAATCGTTAGAATCTAATGATGTGATAATAACTTCATTACAATTTTGATTCGTATTTTTGTTGGAAAAATTGTATTCCGCGTTTCACTTTGCTCTCTCGAGATGTTGTAGTTTTAAGAAATCTAATATTTAAGAAATCGAAAATTTACTTGAATCATTCGTCTAAACAATCTTAGTTTAAATGCATCTAAACGTATTAGAAGTATCTTCTGTATGTGTGTGCGTTCTTGACAATGCCAATTGGTGAGCGTCCACAAGTTTTAGCGGAGAAAAGAGACTATCGAGAGAGGTTAATAATATATTTGCAAAATAAAAAAACATCGAAGAGGCCTCTCCGAGCCGTATAGAAAAGAATGATGTACGCTCTCTTCTCCAGAAAGATGAAATAACTCAGACGCGGATCGGGGAGAGGATCGATGACGAGGTGCCGCGCGAACTTACAATCGCCATTGGTCCTTTTAGCCACGGAAGCGCGGAGGAGCCGAGTGGATTTACGGCGCCGCGCGAGGATGAACATTGAGATTGGCACAGGTAGCTCGGGAGACTAATGGACGCGCCATTCGCGAAAATGGCCGCCATTCTACGCCCGTAAACAGAAATAGCACGATATGGTTCGATAAGGGCTATCATCAACGTGATGAGGGCTGAGAATCTCAAATCATGCTAAACAGTGATACACCCGGAGAGTGCGGTCGCTTTTGTTCTTGTATCCGATCTGTACTTCGAAGTTACATCTCTCATCTATCACTCATCTCACGCTTATAGCCGAGAGGATTTGCGCATTTGAGACAAAAGAGTTGTAAAATTCAATTTACGAGAGAATCATCGAACGAAGACGTTGATGATATTCAAATTTTCACGTAATCTTTGCGTTGTGATTGTGTGTACGCTAACGCGCTATCTTTCATCGATACAAATTACGAGATTACGTCAATAAGAATTTAATGATTATTAGGAGACCCAATAAAAAAACAAGATCTCCGGATTGCGGTGAGAACCACTGAGCTGTAGTTCGCTTAAACGCGTGAAGAAGTGTTTTGCGGTACTTTTTCACGATGTTCTTTCGCGTGGCAGAAGCGTTTATCCATCCGCTAAAGCGCGGACGGGAAAGAGAGAAGCGACCATCGTTTTACCGACATAAAGCTCCGAGATAGAGGGGTCAAAGAAGGCGGCCGCTGCGCGAGCAACGTGCGCGTTTCGAACCAATCCGGGAACCACCTTTTGAACCCCAGGATGAGCCCTTTTTCACATCCTGGCGAGAAACTCGCTAGTGCGCAAGCCGAATCGTCGGACACTTCTCAAGCACTTTTTTTCGAAAAAGAAGCATAAAGCGCGCGAATTGCCTCGATAAAATGGGAGTGTGCGAAATAGATCTGTCGTATGAATTTGTAAAATTCGCCTCTTCAAAACGTTATTACGAAAAAAAACCACAACATTTCTCAAAGTAAAACACACGGAATATTTTGTGTGGTTTACTTTCTCGAGATATTGTAATTTTTTTTTTCAATTTTTTTAGTAAAATATACGTATCGAAAATTTTAATAAAGCTTGCAAGTGATCTTGATGTTTTAATCGACACAATAAATTAATGAGATAAAGAAAAATTTTAATTTATATAATCTCTAAAAACTCTTATTTCTACTATCGTATTTCTTTTACACACGCATACACATACACACATGTGCTATTATTTTTACAGTTGATCTTTAATCGTGTTCGTATGTACGTGTTCACGCGGAAATGCTTTTGTATTCCTGATAAATCATCGCTCTGAATCTTAAGGTAAATTACATCGAAGAAGAAAACGGTCGAGATATCACGGACGACGTGATAAAATTCGAAAGCTAACGATATAATAGTTCTTAAATAGGGAATCAAGTATATAAAGTGCCGTGCGATCCCTACTCCGATCGGTGAGATACCAGGTGAGTGGGGGAGGCTCTCTGAGGTGATGTTCTTCCACCGGGATGACCTTCCCGTGGGACGCGCTGGTGGGGAGGACGCTGGGAGGTCCTTCTCTGGACCACAGACACGTGCCACTTGTCATACTTTCGGAAGTACTTGCTTTCGAACGCTCCGAAGGGAGATTAGCACGGGATCCAGGCGCGATCGATCAAAGGGATTTACGCGCGCCACTCCGATTCGCAAATAACGAATATACTTCGTCGCGCTACAAAATGTTTCACCGATTAAAGAATGTAAGATTACTTCTTCGCAGATGACACGCTCACAGCGCGATTGAAATCGTAAATTTGTCTATGACTTGCTCAAAACGGTAGCTGCGGAGACAAAACCGTGAAACAAAACGCGCGAATTGAGTGAAGTGCGTGAGTTTAAATTGAAGCTTCAGAATACTGTTATCCAAAGTGAAATCGCACAAGATTATCGGACGATAACGGAGATCAATGATCTTTCGCAAGATGGAACTCTGTCAGAGCCGCGAGAATATGCACGACGCATCCGTTTACGATCTTCGTCGGACGAGATCGCTTCCGAGCGAAAACGAGGTGGCTTTTATCAACAACAATATCGAGCGAGGCGGCAGATCGCCGATCGTTCATCGAGAATCGACCGAGTACGCGTCCGATTCCAGCTGCGAAGGTTACCGGGACTATCAGAAACAACAGATCGAAAGAAGAAATTCGTCCCCGATCAACGTCTCCAGTGCTTTCACCATCGACAGTATCCTCGGCAGAAACGAGAAGAGAGATCAGACTTTGAGAACGGACAGTTTCGGTGACAAAGAAGAGGATCAGGACGAGACGGATGACAGGATCGAAGGTCACTTTGTCCGGCCGACAGCGATACCAGCCGCACGTCCCGGTGAGACGTTATAGATGTATACGCGCATTTTGCTTTACAAATATTTTAGAATATAATTTAAAAAAATTCAAGTAATCAAAAATTTTGTAATTAAAACATTTTCGAGTGCGAAAAGATTTTGTAATTAAAAAGAGCTTTGATGTAACAGATGCTGAAGGAAGTTTGTATCCGGCTCACGCGGGACTGCCGTATCCTGAAGGCGCGTTACCTGATCCATCGGCGTATTCTGCAACATCACTTGCATCAGCTTCACTGTTGTACAGTAGTTGGTTTGCTCAGACAAAACCCGGGCAGCTGTTTGGCTTGCAAGGTACGTTTCGAATTGTGGATATACAGTCACACAGAAATTTACAGTCACAGACACACAAAAATGTAGTAGATATGTACATCAGATTTATTTACACTTGAATGTATAAATTAAAATACTCTCTTTGTTCTCAATTTTTTTAAAAAAAGCAGTTTCTAAATCGAGCAAACTGTTTTATTTTGAATGATTTAAATTTACTCTCACCGCAAATAAAATCGTTCTTTTTTTACCCGAATCGTCGATACTTTGTATGTCACAGTCGTCTAGAAAAATATTCCACGTGCGAATATTACGCGTGCGAGCGAAAAAATTGTTACAGCTGTAAGAAAATAGTTTTCTTTGTCTGTGGCACGAACGTTTCTCCGCGAAGAATCGCGAGACGACAAAGGACTCTAATTATTATCCACTCGTAATAACTTACCGCTGTAATTCCATTTTCGCGAACAATGCCGAGAGAGAGAAAGAGAGGGAGGTGTAAGATGGGGCACCCTCTTTCTCGCGGCTTCAACGAATATTGGATATTATACGAGGCGTCTGCGGTAACAGCTTTTCGACACGCGAGGCACACATCAGTGGCCCAGTTGCTGCATCCCCCTCGGTTTTGGCACCTTTCCAGATATTAAATACTTACAATCAACCGTGTAAAAACTCGAACATTGATCAAATCGGATAATGTTACACTTTTCTTCTTTTTAATTTCTGATGTCGCACAGAGTAACAAAATTTCTGTACAATTCTGCCATTTACTCGAAAAATTCTCCCAATCTTATTGCAACTTAATTAAATTTTATATTGCAATTCGTGATTATAATAAAAATAGTGTGAATTTGTAAAGTCTCTAAATTTGACACTTATTGTGTTTTACAAAGTACATCAAAGGTGTAACAGTTTGAATATCTCGTGATGTCGAAATAAGATTTGAAATCCACCATTGCTGTTCTTGGTTGTCGGCTACCATCCGCCATGCTGTTAGGAGCCCATTTATCAGCACCGTTGGTCTAACTATCTTTCGCGAAGGTGTTAAATGTCTCTGTACACTCGTAAATCTTATTCCCGCCGGTTCTTCTTTTTCGTCACCAAACGCATGCTTCTTTCTGGTCACCAAACACTCTTCTAACTTCCAAGAAACTTAATCGTTTCATGTACAATTCACATGTATCAATTTTATATAAACAAATACTCTAATTCGCACAATGATACGAAGTTTTAAATTTTTATAATCGAATTTATCAAACAAAAACTTCTCAGCATTATTTTCTCAGTATTGCTTTTAACATGCTGTATTTAACTGCGTCTGTTCACTGCCGGAAAAATATTAGACAAACATATGTCACACATATTACTAAAGAAAACAAGCTTCTTGAACATTATTTGCCAATATCATCGTACTATTAAGTTTCTTATTGAGTAAAATTTGCAAGTATTATGAAACAGCGCATAAACCTTCAAAACTGTTATTCGAATGTGCATAAGAGTCTTACCAACGTAAAATATTGGAAATTCACAATATTTTTAGATGTACAAAATATAAAAAAGTTAGATTTGTTTTTTTTTTAACGAGTAGATAATCGTATTAAACTAAAAAATCAAACAATAAAAGACAAGTGCATTAAAAGAACAAGATTAAAATTTTATTTTATTTTATTTAAAAAAACTGAAAAAATTTATATAATTAATTGTAATTTATGTTCTAAGATGTATCAACAAATTTCACATGAACAAAGATAAAAAAAACTCCGTTCTCCGTAGTCATAAGACGGGAGGGTCCGGTAAAAACGTAAAGGTCTTGTACAAATACGTGACATCTATTTGTTGACTCGTCGTATAAGGGCTGCTCAGCTAACTCGTGACTACACACGAGAAGAGAGCGAAAAAATTTCTATTTCTATGCGAAGACATCGCAATTCAAAATGAGTTTGTTGTCAGCTGCGAGAGAACTTTCCCGTGCTGTTTTTAGAAACGTGAGACAAACAATGTCATAAAAAAAAAAAAAAAGAAACAGAAAAGCTGTTGCTATTTAACTCTTATATATTCATTTTAATAAGTAAAAAATATTAGAGATTATCTCGGAACTTGGTTTTGACACGAGACATCGCTTTTCTGTGACTTTTCTGCTAAAAGCGCGAATTGCTCGCGAATATTTACCGAACGTGTACAGTTACCGAACGACGTCATATTGTTTCGGCGTGACTATAATTACTACGTTGTATAATATCTAATATCTGCTTTTCAACGGGATGTGTAATATTGCTTTACACCGCGATGATAATCGCATCCTAAACGTTCTCCGTCATAAACTGTTTGCGCAACTCGTTGCCGCTTCGCCTTCGATGATGTTGACAAGTAAGATGTCACACATTCCGCAAACAATCCCACACGTTTCAGACACGTTCGGTAATTCTAGACAGGTCTCTCGCCGGATGGACGCCTCGAAATCGTAAGAAGGTGGTAATTGAGCCCGAGCCGATGGAGTTAGTCGAGCAATTAAGAAGCGCGATTAGAATATTAAATTTTGATTATCGCGGTAATAAATCTTCATGAGGCAGACGGTGTCAGAAAAACTGTCGACGATCTTGAGATTTTTTTTTTCAAGAAGTCAAAGTCAACCTTAAATAAATATTGAAGAAAATAATTACACTAATCGTATATACCCACATATGTGGTCAATAATTATTTAATACGACGTCATTCTTCGATAGTGTGAAAAAAGGAAACCAATTATTATTATTTTTTACAGCACCCAAACCCAGTGGCAGAAGGTCACGGAAACCGGGTATCGATCGAAAACCGCGTCAGGCTTACAGCGCGAAACAATTGGAAAGACTCGAGGCGGAATTCAAAGTAAGATATTTTGTGTTTTTTCTTTTTCAATACTGATTAACACAATGTTTTTCGTATATTTTCTTTGATAAAATCTACAACATGTCGAATATTTTTTTCAGATCGACAAGTATCTCAGCGTGAGCAAGCGAATGGAGCTGTCCAAGTGTTTGAACCTGACGGAGGTGCAGATTAAAACGTGGTTTCAGAATCGACGCACGAAGTGGAAGAAGCAGCTGACGTCGAGATTGAAAATCGCTCAGCGACAGGGTCTTTTTCCACCGACGTATTTCCCGACCACGCAGTATCCGCTTCTGCCATATTACGCGGCACCTTTGATGTTCGGCGGTCCGTTGTCGGACGATACGAGCTCTAACTTGCCGACTACTCGGTCCACCGTATCGTCCTCGGATACGGTCTGACGCGACGTAGACTCGAACTACTTGGTCGATCATCGGCCGGGCAACCGCAAAGTGCAATAAGATCTTCTTTTGACCATCATGCAATTTTTAATTGTTTTGGTTCTCTCTTCCTTTTTTTATACATTATTATACGGGTATTGAGAGATATGTATGCATACAATTATAATCATCTACAATTCGCATGGCGTAGGAAAATTACAAAAGCCGGCTCTTTTCTATGATGTATTTTTGAGAGCGTTTATGTTTTTGTATTTTGTATATAAGACCTGATATATGTACAAGTTTTACGTTATGCCTGTCAGACTTTATCAAGATAATAGATGTGTACTTTTAATCTCGGCTCTCTCTAGAAATAAGTTTGTATTCGGACGATAGCTATTTAAATAGCGGTATATGATTTTTCCGCACAAAATCATCTGTTTAAATTGTCTTTGTGCTGTATATAAAATGCAATAATTACTTATAGATTTATGTAACATGTACGAAGATTATACGAAAAATAGATATGAGCTCTGGATTTATTGGCGAGATGTCTTTTTCTCATACCTAAATAAAATTGCATTCTAGTAAAAAAAAAATTCAATATTACGTAAAAGAACATTCGCTTCAAAATCATTCGCTGCGATGTTTTAGATCGATCATGTTTGCCGTATATACGCGTAATATCATTATCGCAAGTAATACAAAAATTACTTAATTTTCAAAATAACGAAAAAGTAAAAAAATAGATAAATTTGAAAATTGTTTGAAAATTGCATAATGACTTTTTCTGATCCGACTTTGAACCATTGCAATCCAGTGTTTGCCGATGAAAGATAAAAGCCGGGTACGTTCAAGGAGATTTTATGGACAAGCGTGTCATCTAGTTATCTTCATATAGTATATGAGTCTCGAATTCTCCGTTGATGGTATATCTGCTGTTCGTGTATATTTCATCATCATCTTATCTATCAGTAGATGGCAAATAATTTGCGCAATCTCTGGTAAAAGTGAACAATTACATAAAAATAATAAGAGAGAAATAAAAAAACATACATAACAATTTTTCTCTCGATTTTGCTTGAGAAAAAAAATCTCATAAAAAAGTAGCAGTTAAACTTTCGAATGTTTAAAAAGATAGAAATCGAAAGTGAATGTGACATCGTTTTTTTTCAGCAAATAAAAGATTTCAATGACATCGATTTTCGCATGAATCAAGGTCACGAATTAAGTTTCGTAATTCCAGCATGTCAAGCAGTCTTCTCCCTGCAGCATCTCCTTGGCTCCAGTTTTTCCACGTTATCATCGCGCTCGGCCACCGTCGTTTTATCAGTCTCGCAGGCAGCGTGTCGTCCCGCCGGGCACTTCGTTTTCGTCAACCTCGGCAACAAGCTGAACTTCTTGCGCTTCCTCGTTTCCGATTTCCCGGTCTCTTTATTGCCTACGCCGGGGCACAGAGTGCTGGTCTCGCGCGTCCTCACCTTGACAGACGATTGCACAGTGCGCATCAGCAGAAGCGTCGGGCTGCAGCTCCTATCGAGCGTCAGAGGTATCTCCGCGCGTAATTTATGGGCCGAAACTTGGACGCACTTGTCGGATTGCTCGGGCTTTGTGGCGGCCGCCGCGATGGCCAGCGTGTTCTGGGCGCATAGGTAACAGCAGGTCTTTGTGAAGTCCGTTACAGGCGGCAGCGGAAGCTGCTGTCTCTCGAGGTCTTCGTCACGCGTCATCAAGCGCACGTCCACAGGTTGCAACATCTGCTCTTCACGTCTGTATCTCTCCCGTTGTTCTTCCCTTTCTCTTTCCTTCCTCTCTTTTTCCTTCTTTTCTCTTTTCCTCCTCTCCTTCCTCTCCTTCCTCTCGTCCACGTCAACGTCCTTATCAAACGCTTCCGCCTCTTCGTCTCGTTTACGACTTCTCCTGGATTTCTTTCGAGCGCTTCGAAGACCCATTGATTCTTGATGCGGCGCGGTCGATACGCCATCGTCGTCGACCGTCGTCGTCGTCGTTTCATCGGGCTTTCTGCACTCCTTGCTTCGCTTGATTCGCTCGAAGAGCCGTTTCGTAGGCTCGCTCAGAACGTGCTCGGTACATTTTTTCTTTCTGGCGCACAATTTGACGCACCACAGTCGCGGCACGTCGCAACACGACCAATATCTTTGTGGCGATACATCGTCGCGCGTATCAACCCCTTTGTCCTTCCGCTCGGCATTTTCTGAAACACCCGATACGTCTTGCCGATCGGTCAGTGTGCCGTTAACGCGCCTTTCTACACTACTTGTTGTGGGCCTATCTAGTGGTGTTGCTGCGGAGAAGTTTGACAATTAATATCGCGGCAAAACAATAAATGCGAGATCGATATAACGATATTACAACGTGCACGCAAAATAGAAATATTTTTAACACGAACGAGAACAAACGAGTTTGAATATTAACTTTGTTCACATTCTTTCTCTCTCTCTCTCTCTCTCTGAAGCGTTGTTTCATATCGCTCGCAACGTATTAAAATTCAATTTATTTTAGTTTTTAGCAACACACACGGAAAGAAAACAGAAGCATTCGCGCGCGTATATATAGATATATATATATATTGAAAACGGAAGCAAAGTAAAAGCGCCAAGGAAATGGAGTTATTTTTCAGTGTTGAATTCAGAGTTGAATGGGTACAGCGCGCTTACTGCCGGGTCCGTATATTGAGGAATGCGCAATATTATGCGATAAATGCGTTTCGTATTCCGTTTGTGCATTTTTCGAGCCAGATATTTGTTCCTTAGGACGTCGTGATAGATGGTCGGCGTACCGACCGACGTGCGCGGATCGATGTGCCGTTACAGATTCATCCGAATTCGCTGTCGGACGCATTTTTATCCAACTGTAGGTTTTTACGTTCCATTCGTTAAGGATTGATAACCCACGATATTCCGGTTTTTGCAGTTAAAATACGGTAGATTCGGCAATGGAGAGTGTTACTGCATTATTTGCGAACGGAGCAAATTTATTTTGTCGGAGTCTCGTCTGATCTCCTTTTGAGGGAAAGAGATGACAATATATTTTATTTTGAGTATGTTAAAGCTTTTAGCAAGCTTTTAGATTCCAATAATATATGTATAAGAGGTTATATTAAACGAACAATGCTAATTCTAGATAGAAAGCGAACGAACGGAATGATATAAACAAATAGCTTTTTATACTTTTCGTTATTCCGTACGTCGTGCGTTCTTTCTTCATTGCTGATAACACAAAAGTGGTTTTATTCCCATTTTATCATATTAAAATATCTCATCCATTAGCAAAATTTTGTGTTTTATCTAGAACTGTCAGCGCTTTCATACATTGTTAAAAAAAGTCGCTGGAGAAGGAAAAACGCTTTTAACATGTATTACAAAAAAATATGAGAGCTGACTCGCAAATTAAATATATTTTATCAGATATATTTTTAGTTTAATGTTAGAGACGTAGTAAATCTCTTTCTCTTATTTTGTAGTTGTATTGTTCTCCTTTGTTCAAATGTTTAAACGGATTTTAAATAAAATTTAAACTCTCTCGTAAAATTTAAACTAATTGAATTTTATCAAACCATTAAATATGATAAAGATAGTGCTCCAAAGCTTTAGTTAAAAAGGTTAAAGGCACGTTAAACAAACTCATAAAATACCCAATATCATCACAATTTATCGAATTACTGTGTAACCATGTAAATATATGTGGATAGTATTCATGCAAATATATAATACGTTACTTTATTACATGTACATATAGGTATTTTATCGGTGCAATATTCATATTAATAAAAAAAAGTGAAATAATGTTTAGTTTAAGTTTTTATAATATTACAGAAAGTTTTAACATTATAAAGAAATTTTAGTTTTTGTGACTTTCTCGTTGCGTACCTACTAAAAAATTTTTATCTTATTAATTTTACAAATGTATGTGTTGTAAACGTTGCCATATCTATCTTACATTTTTTATTTCAAATCCAATATGATTTTACAATTATAAATAGGTAATATATAAATATGATAATAAATAACAAATAATATAAACAGGTAATATGTAGTATATAAAGAGGTATAATATTGACGCAAATATAAAAATGAAAATAACGATTTTTGTTTTTTAATTATACATATATACATGTACGTTAAAAAAGAGGGAAGAATTTACGCGGAAAATTGAACATAACGACGCTGCCACGCGCCTGCGCGTGACGTCACGGGCAGCGCAAGATGGCGACCGCTCCGAACGGCAGACGTTGCCATCTGACGGCGCTATTACTGGAGCGCCCGGAGACAGTGAAGTTCTGGATTCTCCGTGTTCGCGCACACACGTCACGACCAGGGAAGTGTAGCATCCTCGCGGTGGCAGGACTGTGTCAGTGGCGACAGTGGCGACTAGTGTCAGTAGTGTCTGTGCGCCCGTCTTAGGAGTGTGTGTGCGTGTTTTGTTGCCGCTGCGATGCGTCTGCTAAATATCGAGTGGTCGTCGCCGTCGCCGTCGCCGTCGTCGTCGTCGTCGTCGTCATCGCCGTCGTCGCCGTCGCCGTCGTCGTCGCCGCGCTGTGCGTGAAGAAAAAAAAGAAAAAGAACCGGACAACAGCGGGTCTCGTCAGCTGTTCGCGAGCGAGCACGAACTGTCATCCGCACGGAGCGGAAACGCGCCCGCGAAGCGGTGGGAAAGAGCGAGGCGGCGGAGAGGCGAAACTGAACGGACGAAGCGAGAGCGAGAGCCCGCCGAAGTTAGTTGCGAGACGAACGAGGGGCGGAACGAAGCCGCGGTGTGTGTATGTGTGTATGCGTCTGTGTAGTCTCGTCGATGGTCGTGCAGCGTCCGCGTGTCGTCGAGAGCGCGATCTCGACGGAAAAACGATGATGGCGTAGACCTCTCTGTGTGCTCCGGGAACGACGTTATCGAGTGGAAAAGCAGATCGAGAAAACAGAGAGCAGAGGAATAACAAAGGAGAAAAGAGACACACGCGCCATTCATCATATTTGTCCGTGTGGTAGCCGCGTCGAGCGCAGCCGATCGCGTCCTCCGTCGTCGTCGTCGTCATCGTCATCTCTCGTTCTCGATTATCGTTGTCGCGAAGCAACGGTGTGTACACGACGCGCGGAATAACCGTCATTTTCGTGATTCGGCGTCGTTCGAGATAATTGAGATATCGCGCGCGGTAAATTCTGTGCACAGTGCTTTTTTGCTCAGCGGAAGAAAAAACGGAGAGAAAAAACAAGTGGCGAGAAGATAGTGCGTTTGTAGATAGAAAAAGCGCGCGTCGCGTTCTCTCATCTTTGTCGCGATCGCAACCCTGTTGCTAGCGCGAAACCGCGCCACGCCGCGCCGCCGTTTGTTTATTTGTGTTCTGTTTTCGCCCGCGAATTTACTCGCGAGTCACTCGGTGGTGCCCAGATAGCCAGCGGCGTGCCCTGACTGTTGCGGGGAATATATATAGTATTACGATGATCAGTGACACGTGCGGATACGTTTGCTGCATGCTGCTGCTGTTGGTAGTTCCCTACATCGAGAGCGGTAAGTGCCCCAAAGTGGCGACCGAGGTCGCCCGATATTTTATTTTTGACACATCCGACGTTTCCTGTTGTTTCGTGTGACAGAGACCTTGCGTGAAGCGGACAGGACGTGATTTAAGCGTTTATGCGTGCGCGGTACGTGATTACACGAGAGAGGAGAGAGAAACGTACAAAAGCAAGTTGAAAGCACATATACGTGACGTACGTCCTCTCTCTGTGCGATGCGTTTTCTGTACGCGCTTTTCGGAGCTTCCACTTACGCTCTTGAGCCGCAGAGAATATACATGCGCTCACAGAGGAAAACCACGAACATCGTGAAATATATCGCGGTTTGCGCGCTTTCATTCATCCGAATAAGTCGCACACAACGCGCTAGAAAAGTCGTCTTGGAGTACGACGTATGTTTATTATGAAAATTTGCGTATCATAAAATGTTTATGGAAATTTATGCTATAAAAAACTGTTTACAAGATTGCAATATGTGCGTAACGTACGATTACGTACAGTATTAGCGCTGGTGGATGCACACAGGAGTAAATCGCGAAATGTGTGTTTGAAGTAAATTGTGATATTAAAGTAATATACGACAAAAAACAAATTTGCCAGTTTCCCAAGAATGAAGACGTGTAGTGAGAGAAATCATTCTTATCTCTGAATTTTATCTCTTTGTTTTGATAAAGACAGATTTTTTCTTTGCACGACAAATATATATATACATATATCGAATATGTCGCGCGTGCCGTGATATTTATTGATACAAGTGTTTCGTCAGGTTAGATATACAAGTGTTTTCTGAGATTAAACGACACCTCCTCGAAATTGTTGGAATTTTTTTTCTCACTGTTTATCACGCAGGGAACAAGTTATCAGTCCTTTTTTCCTTGAACTGCTCGAAGTAATATGCGGGAAGAAAATGTATAAGTGCGACACGTAATTATTTCTGCGAAATTTCGAGTCACACAGTGAAGTCGCTGTTGATCCTCGAGCGAATCACAGGCAAAACACATGAATCATCCCTCTTGCAATAATAATCTTCTCGTGAATTTTCTCACAGCCCTTAAGGCTACCTAACAGGTTCACGCACTATGCGTCATCTGATTGTTGGGTTTTAATGTTCGGAGCTTGTGCCGTTAATGTTTCTGTTGTCTCTCTGTTATCAGTTTAATGACACGCTGATAAACAGACACTTTTACATATCGTTACTCTCGAATATAAACAGCACGTAACAAGTAAATACGCGACTGTGCGATAATCTTATTTCAGATACGTAAGAAACTTGATTTATAAAATTTATTTGTATTGTTTTAATTTTTTATTTTGGATAAAAAATATAAATTACACTTCGGCCGTCATTTCGAGTAGAAAATACATACTTGTGGATATGTGGGTTCGTCTTTTCTTGTCGAACTTTTCTCGCGCACATTGATCACACGCAATATAGAGAGTTAACTCTTCAATTTCTTAGAGCTTTAAACTCGACATGTATCTGTTCGACATGTTTCTGATTCAATCCTGTCGTAAGCCGGATTCAATTTCACAATATATCGAATTCAGACCAGTTTCGGACGAAATAACAAAAATAATTCGGATTGCAAAGAGTTTAATGCGCAACCGCGCGCGATCGTTACGAGACGATTGCGAAACTTCTCTCTTGTTCTTTCTTTTTCTCTCCCTCTCCTCTCTTTCCCTTATGTCCGCGACGCGATGTGAATGGCCCTCGACGGAAGTTGCAATCAGCGATCACCGCCGTGCTGAACGATAGCTATATGTTGGTGCGTTTGCGCGCGCTCTCGTCACCGCACTATTTACGGTTACAGGGACGAGTATAAAGAAAGCTCTCCCGATGCTCGCACGAGGTTTCCTGCACGCGCACGGCCGATCATGATCACGCAGGCCGGATGTTCACGGGTGTAATTTACAGCGGGTGCTTATACCGTTAACCATCAACGATATGCGAGCGTGGATTCGATTTATCGCCGATCGTAAAATCGTCGATTAATGCGCGATTCATTTCAGGTTTCAACGTTCGTAATTCGCCCGTTCTCTAAGAGAGATGAAAAACATCGTTGTCGCTTTGTAATGTCGCACAGCGGTCGTCCAACCGTGGGCGAGTATCCGCAAGTGTGTTCCGCGCGTGTAAAAATTTCTCTCGCGTGCGTGGAAAAGTCGCGTATATATTTCAGAATATCTCGTTCCGCGTGTATGTTGATTTCGTGTGATAAACGTTGCTTAGATTCTCGCACGAAAATTCTCAAACGTGTGTCTGTGTGTGTGTATGTAAAACCTCTCGGTTTCGGGAGGATGTTGCTTCACGCGTGTGCGCAAGCAGCTTTCATACACAACGGTTTTGCGATGATAAGAACGCGAATATGCCTTCGTTCGGAGCACGGAAATCGTTGCCGAGTAATATACACGACGTGAGATACGGTACATGTCTCATACTGTGAAGCGCGTTATTTCTTCCGAGGACGTCGTCGTCGCGCGACGGCTTTTCTTATCGAATTTAATTATCACCGATTTTTCGCTGTCTCTCTCGCACGAGAGAGACAGAGAGAGAAAGAGAGAGACGCGACTTCGTAGCTTCACAGAGAGAATCGAGCTCTCCGATTAATGAAAACTTCGTGAAGAAGAAGAGAAAAAAGATATGTTGCGCGATAAGTCTCGCTTCTCACGAAATGCTTACTCCGAACGACAAACAGAACGAGAGAGAAAGTAAAAGAGAGAAAGAGAGAGAGAGAGAGAGAGAGGAAAAGAAATCGCTGGTTTGAATAAAAAGCCGCTTTGGAGCGGTGCATTGTGTCCATAATACGAAGATAGAGTTAGGACGAATGGGCCGAGCCATTTCATTGTCCCCGCGAGCCGCGTATATCCCAAGGACAAAAGGTCGGTGTTCTTTTTGCGAACTTTTCAATTCCTCGGTGAATCATCTCTTACTCGAGACTGACCCTTTTCCTCCCTTCCCTCCGTACTCATATACGGCAAAACTTACTTCGCGAGATATTTTCAAGCGGGACACGTTGCTGCCATCTTCATCTCGAAGCGTTATACCGTACGCGCGAGACGTGACGCTCTTTGCCGCTCCGGAGAATAGCGTAACTCTTTCGCGGCAAAAGTCGAGACATTATCTTTTTCGCGTGGGAATTACATCTGCGCTCCTTCCGCCCTTCCCCCATAATTGCGCGGAAGACGATCCGCGTTTGCAGAAACGCGGGAGGAAACTTCGTCGGCGAAACTTGCGCGCCGTGAAAATTAATTCGCGTCGGTGGCAATCTCGACGTTCGCCACCTCGAAATCGGTTTAGTCGCAGTTTCTGATTTGTAACGTAATCAAGCTGATATTGCGCCCGCGATCGCCGCGCGCACTCCCGCATTTGGGACCTCCATTATTTCCGTGTCGCGTCCCCGACAGTGGTTTTCAGGAGTTTCGTTCGAGATAACGTTTTTGGATTCCAAGGGTCCGTCGTGTCTGTTTCGCATTTCACCATGTTTATTAGACGGTCGAAGATTCGTGTACGAGTCGCGAGAGACACATTTTTTATTTCTTCCTTTTTTGCCTTTTTGCTCTCCTTTCTCGTTTCTTCCGAACAGGTTTGAAAAAGTTCTACGTCATCGAGAAGGTTGTCCGCGTTCTTTAGCGATTACGTCACAAGCTATTTGCGTTCGTAACGGAATGAGCGAGAGATAGCGGTCGCGCTTGGTCTTGAAAGAATGCGATCGGCTGGCGTCACATTGTGCACACACATACACACCGATACTGGTTCTACTCTTTTCGTCATTATCAGCAAAAAGTTTTCATCGCTCGATCATTTTTTATTTCACATTGTTACACCACGGCACAATGCAATCCTCGTAAATTGCGAAAGCAGACTTGGTCACCGATAACGTTCGAAAATGCAATTGCGCGATTACAATTGGCAAACTTTTACAAGCTCTGTAGCCGCGCTACACACACACACACACACACACTTTAAATCGCTGTGTTCATTACCGGAAAACACTTCGTTACTATTTTTATCTCGCTGCAAATGTACGATTTTTGTTGGCGAGCAATTAAGATTCTAAACTTCCCTCTCGCGACGCGTCTCTTGGGCGCTGGAGAAGTCGCTTTTATTGCCAAGCCGTTGCTTGCTTAGCGCCAGAAGGCGCTCTCGCTTCCTTACACGATGTTTAGCGAGATGAACTTTCGCGGGAATTCCGGGGAACGGGCGAATCCCTTGGGGAATTCGAAATTCCCGGAGATCAAGGGGAGATCTTACCCCCCGGGGTTATTCCGTATTCAGGAATATAGGTGGTCGCCGCAAAACTTCCCACTCGGCATTCCTGGCACAACCGCGCTATTCGACTCTGCTCATAGGAGCGGAAGGGTTTACCCGTGTGCCGCCTACATGCGAGAGAACGCGTTCGTTGCGCGACGCCTGACCTTTTCCAGATTTCGAGCTTGCACGGCGCAATCCACATCGGTTTCCATCGGAAAAAGCGCATCGATAGTTCGCGCGGGCGACAACACGTATAGAGGTTTTTCTTGTTTTTCGATTTTCTATGAATTTCGTGCAAAGATGAATATTACGGAAAAAAAGAAAAATTCTCGCAGTTCGCATTCGCGTTGAATGCGAAAACTTTGCAATTGCGATTTATCAGAGAATCTGCGATTGTTTTCACGAGTAGATTTCGTGATTGTGAATAACTCTGGGCGGAAAATAATTCGTTTTTTTTTTTTTTCATAGAAGATTTTACAATTCAATAAATGTTCCATTTAATCGGTGTTGTCTAGTATAGAAAAGTTTTTTTTTTTATGACGTTGGAAACGATTTTGGAAAATTTTCCATTTTTCGAAACGAAGATAAAACAATTAGCTTGCTGTCCAAGCAGAGCCCACGAGGCAATTTAAGAGTTTATGTTCGCGCATAGAAAATATTGTCCTTTGGGAAATTGCACGCACTGTACGAAAAGAGACTGAAAATTGCACTGGTGCAATATTTTTTTTTCAGAACAACTCCCGCGAAATTGCAAGCACTGCCTTTTATTTTCTTCCCGGTTGTTGGGAGGTTGAATACTTAAAATAGTTCGGAACATCGCGTTTCAACGATACAAGACTGAGAAGAGAGCTTGAATATCGCGGAACTAAGTTGTAAAATTACATTTGGGAGGGTAACTTTCGAACATGTTAATTCGGGAAATAATATATTTTCGTCACTCGCGCGCTCTTTTTGATCTAGTTTGCGTCGTATTTTTTCTTTTTTTTTGAGAGAGAGAAATTTTTATCACCGCGTTTGTGTGCGAGAGATGGCGGATAGGTTTGCCTTTGTTTTCATTAAAAAAATATACTCCCCTGAATCGGGGAGTATATTTTGATCCGATTGTGGCGCGCGCGCGAGCGACAATGGGAGATAAGAATAGAATTGCAGAAAAGAGATCGGAGAGAGTCCGGGTTTTGATGAGGTTTCGTTGTCACGATGTGATGGACGATCGAGTGCCATCGAGGAGTCGCGAATCGCGCGCCGGTGAGAACGGATTGGAGAGCTTCTGGAAACGTGCCAAATGCCTACTTCTACTTCGGTTCAAGCGAGACGACACACGAAACTCGAGCTCCGTTTAATCAACAGCTGATTTACGCTCCGTTAGGGAGGCGCGTGTATAAACTTCCGTGAGTAAACACGCGGCGCCGCGTAACTACGTAACTCGACCGTCTCTCTCTCTCTCTCGCGCGCGCGTTCGAGGAGAAGGTGGTGGCTCGTTCGGTGAAAAAGTATCTTTCGATTTGTTGTAGGTTTTCTGAACTCTTTGAACAGTTAATTACAAACGAATTGGCCGTTTATCCGTGAAAAATACACGTTTTAATTAACTCGGACCGCGGCTCGAACGAATCGAACGTCATCTGTACGTGTTGAAACTGTATTTTTTGAACGCATTAATTAGATTAAATGCGCGGGTGAATTAAAAAAACAAATATTTTGCTTTCAACACATCTACATACGACATTGTTTTTTACGCGATAATGCGTGAATTTAATGAATATTGTATTGATGAGATCGAAATTGGCGCGTTTTTTTGTCGAACTCCTAAGAAAAATCTGCCAATTGTCGTCGAGAACTCTTCTTTCTCGTCGGCACGACGGAGATTATAACCAAGAGCGATCCGTGAAACAATATACGGTAGCGGTCACGGCGTAATTAACGTCCCGCAGAAGTTCCTCAATTCTCTCTGTATTTGGATGAACTTTATCAGCGCTAGCTTCTGCGCTCGTGTCGATAATAAATTTGAATCGATTTGCGGAGTAACAAGTTTAATTAATCGAGGCAACGTTTACGATCGCGCGTTTATGTAACACCTCGGCGCGCGATAATCACCTTGCAACTTCGTCGTCGTTTCAGGATCGTGGGAATGCGCCGCCGGATGGATCGCTCGGCGTACGAGCGTGTGCATACACGCGAGTCCTTACGCGTGATACTTTTCCTCACGCGCACATCTGCGCACGTTTCCGACACAACTGTCGTTGTGATGCCGATCTAACGCGCATTTTTAACCGAGCTCACACATTGCGTTCGTTTACGCTCGATATACGGTAGAGAAGCTGGTGATTCAGAGGAGACGTGCGGGAATATTAAAAACCTCGCGCCGTCTACATCATCCCGCTCGCTCGAGGTTGGTCGTAAATACGCTGAGTGTCCGCAAACTCGTTTCTTCTCGCCTCTTAAGAGTGATTCATGCAGATGTCGCTATATAACTTCTGCGTAATTTAAAAAGTTTCCTTTTTTTTTTTTACTCTACAACGGGCAATATACCGTAAATGCGATTTTAATGACAAAGAATTGACTTGTCGAGCTGAGATACTTTTTCGAATTTTACGTTACTAACAAAAGATTTTTTTTTTTAACATCGATCGTCCCTCCGTACTTGCTGACGATGTTATATCGATGTACGCGTTTTTGAAATAGCTCATATTTTTCCTCAAATCGTATCCCGTTTTAATAAAATATTCGATGTAAGCCCATAAAGCGGCATTTTTATTATTCACATTGAGTATTGATTGTCGCTGCGATAAACATATTCGTCACTCCCTTCGCTTGGGGATATTTCCGGGGGAGTTCGTTCACTCGCATGCTCGCAGCGACGACAACGCGTTCTTCTTCTTCTTCTTTTATCATGTCGATCGTCTCGAATCTCTTGTATTGTAAAGTTGACAGAATAAACACAATACAAGATTCACTTAATACTCTCGAAGTAAAGGCAACATTTATTTCTATCGCTAACATCTCGAGGAAAATATCCTGTATCCTCTTTCTGAGGATTTGTAAAATAAAAAAAAAATAATAATAAATAAATAAAAACAAAACGCGTACAATTTATTCTGCTATCATCCTCTTCGCATTGATATGCAGATTGTGTGTCAATAATTAAATAAACAGGAAATCAACTATCGAACATTTCTCCGGTTCGTTGCGCGCAAGATAAACACTATCGTGCGATGAGAAAGAGCGTGAATTGCTTAGCGTGTTCGTTTGCTTGAGGATGACTCACGTTCGCTTATTAGCCAATAAATTCGAACGAATGCACGCGATAATACGCCACACGTGCTGTAATTATATCGGCGTTCGTGGAATTCTCAGCGAAGAGAGGTTATCCTTGGTCTACAAATGTTTACACTGGTTCAGCGAGATTACAGCGTAACATTACTGATTACTGATTTATCGCGGAGTCCCTATTAAAATTTTAGATTGTCGTGAATTTAACGTCACTGTTTCCGTCGATACTCGATTTCGCATTTTTACGACGTCGGTTGTTGTCGAAATAGATTTCCGGCAAACGCTCATTTATACAGCGGCAACGCGTACATACTTTTTATCGTGTTACACAAGACTTAATTACTCGAGTGTACTTGAAGTCTCTCTCTCTCTCTCTCTTTCTCTCTCGATAACATTGATGTTGCGCAAATCAGTTTTTTCTGCACGTAAATATAATAATAGATCAAACACGCAAATAGATGGGCTATTTTACGCATACGCGTGCGATACGTGTATATTGCGCAGATTTTCTCCCGTTTTATTATCCAGAACGTCAAACGCGTCGTTTGTTTTTGGCGCGTTACACAAATTTAAATAAATTTGATTTTCTGCAAATGTGTTTGTTATTTATTTCAGCAGACTGCGGCAGTTTTTGTGACAGAGGTTGCGAATAAATTTTTATTGGACGTGCAATAATTGTACGTGAACCTGGCGTTAACATGTCGATAGCTTCAATGTTTTTATAGTGTGATATTTTGTTTCGCAACATGCGCGTATTGTGAAGAAATTTAAAAAAAGAAAATAAAGTAAATGCATCGGAAACATAATACAAACACACATTCTTTGCAGAATTTAAATTTATATACGTATACACCGGTATAATTATAAAAATTATAATTACTTTTATTTATTTATAGTGTCAAGTAAACATTATTAATGTACGTCAATGTTTATCGTAAAAACGTCGTTTAACGGCGTTAATAAAACTTGATTGCGAATCGAATTTTAAGTAACAAAATTGAAATCACAAAGCCTTTCCGACACAAAACCAATTTTTCGCTCTCACGGGATGTGCTTATTATACCATTTTTTTCGTTGCTCTTTCTATTAGCGATGAAATGATACCGTCCAGCTTCGGCAACTCGCATTAGCAATTCTATAAGATTTTTTTTTTTTTTTTTTTTTTTTTTGTTGATCTCCGACACTCTTCTTACAAGGATTCCTCGCGTTTTAACGTTATAACAGACACACCGGGGAAATTTAATGGCCCATGGATAATACTTAAAAGTTTCGCGTAGCCATCGTAGACCCCGTCGATGCAAATCCCTCGTCTATCTTGTAATCGAAATCCATGCCGGCGGCAACGGCGACGACGCTCTTTCCTCAGCGACGTGGATCCTTTGTTCTCGACTTAAATCCCCTGAGTGTAGCTGAGAAACCCCCATGGCCCTGGCGGAGCTGGTCTCACAAGATCCCGGCTCGCCAAGAAGGGAAAGAGAGATGTTACCGACACCTTTATATACTTTACCTTACCTAGGGACCGAGTTGTTAGGAGATAAGGGTTATCGTATCTTATATCCCGGAAGATTTTACAGGACACGTTCGATTTATTCGCGTATCTTGTCGCGCGTCCGTTTTTCTCGCTCGCGTTTCTGTCCGATATAATTCTTTCGATTTTCTGACTCATGCTCATCGATCACGTTGTTTGCATTTGCAGTGACTCGTATTTACAACGCATTGTTGCAATTGTGTGTTTACATTTTAATTAATTTATTTATTTATTAGTTGAATTAGATTAGACGCGTGATGTGTTTTCTATTATTGTTGTATTAGCATCATATGTTTAATGGCATCTGTAAATTGGGTAAATTAATCTGTAATTGTGTAAATATTGCATTATATACGTACATAGGTTGCATATCGGTCGTTGTTTAAACAGAACGTATTAGTTAATTGCCGGAGCAAATTTAACATGTGTTTACGTTAAATTTCTCTTTGGAGCGAATAAATTCCCGGGACAACTGTCAAATTCTGCGATCGATCGGATATTTGCGTTATCAAGCGCGATCTTTGCTTCGATCGTCTTTGTCATGGAATCGCTGTTGCATCGTTCGATACGTCGCTTATTCTCGCTTGTATCGATTTCTCGGCATTATCGCGAACTTATACGTGTCGCTGATCGCACGCTAATTCCCGCGTTATGCGAATCTCATAAACTGCGGTTTATCGAGCGCGGGGGTTGATTGAGGCGAGTTAATACGCGGTCATAAGCAACCGGCGGTGATACACGGAGCGAAGGTGTTGTTCTCCATAACCACCACCGTGCAGAGTCAGCGGGGCATTGTAAATTTCTCGTACGTGCCGGACGAAACGAGCTACCATCCGCGCCAGCCTGGAAGACAACCCCCCAGACGTATCGGTCGCGCAAAATGGTACCCACGGCAGCTTCCCTCGTATCACACATCGACCCACGCTATCTCGCACACATCGATCCACGCTATCCGTGCACATCGACCCTTCCCTTCTTCACGTTCTCGTTAACCCCCTCCCCCCCAAACTTGCTGTGGCTAAATTCGGGTTAGCCGTACGATGGGATCGCAACACGTAATAAGCGTTAGTGTATTACAACATTAACCCTACATATATTGTACGCAATTATGGCAAAAATATGGAAGAAGGTAATTGCCTAAAAGTCAATTACGATGATATTAGATAATGATAATTTTACGTGTTTGCTTTCAAAATAGATGATGGGTCTTTTTAATGGGAAATTGAGAGAAAACTCATGCTGAATCCATCTCTCTCTCTCTCTCTCTCATGAAGGTTCGCTGAATTAAATCGCGTCTGATAGCTCACTTTGGAGAGCGGCACCACGTCTAAACAAAGACTCTCATTCTCGGTGTTCATTCGGGAACTGTTTACCTAACGATTCAAGAGCGAACAATGTAAATTCGTTTCCGCTTGCTCGGTTATCCGCTTCTGTGTTCTCCCTTTGCGCCTGTTCCCGGCAAATAGCGTGAAGCAATAAATTGGCCGTCACTTCCTTCCTTCCTTCCTTCCTTCCTTCCTTCTGTTCGCTCGGGGGTCGCTTCACCGTCATTCTGACGGCCTTTATTGCCCGGCTCGTTATAGCTCGCGCTTTCGGTAACGGTTTCGCGTCGGAAGAAGGCGGCAGAAAGAACGGGGTCGAGAGAAAACCGCGTTCTCGTTGACGGTCGAAGGAAGGCGCGGGCGACTACAGATGGGCTCAGAGAAAGAGCCCTGTAGGACGAGAGAACCTATCCAACCGCGTTGTTATGTCGGCGCGCGCGTAATTAAGTTGAAAAGTTTCGTGTCCGGGGTCGCGCGCAGGCGAGACAGAGAGAGAGAGAGAGAGAAAGGGAAGGGCTCATCGACGAGAGAAGACGACAAGGGTGAGAACGGGAGCGTTTCGAGAGAGCCGCAAAACGTTCGTTTAACGTGCCAGTAGTTCGGAGGGCGCGTCGTGTAATTTTACGGGCTTTCTGCCAACACGGCATACGCCCGCGTAACGAATACATATATACGTATATATATACATATTATTATACATATGTGTAGTCGCGCGTAATCGTATATGTGTAACTCGGGGATTTGCTCCGACAAATTTCTGATCGCGTTAACGCCACTCAACGACGCCGCTGATAACGGAGTTTCGCAGCGCGCGAGTGTGCAACGGACTGCGTGGAAAATTCGACATTACAAGCTATCCACAAGTAGGACATCCCACAAGTAGCAGATTTCGTAATATGCGCGATAGTTTAAGAGGCGTGTAAATTGGTTCGAAATAGAAACAAAGAAATTGGTTTGAAATAGAAACAAAAATGGAAGAAGGAAAAATTTGCGTGTTCTCCGCAACGCAGGAAAAATATGAGATTTGATAGACGTTGATTGATTACGTTACAACGTAACAGAGAGCTGTACGTTCTTGATTTTATTTATACGACATTACATGTACGTAAAAATGTGTACGTAAATAAATATACGTAAATAAACTTTTATCATTTCCATAAAAATATATTTCGTTAGATATCAAAAACGAAACAAACACTTTAACATGCTGATAAGATTAAAAAAAAAAAACTTGTTTGTTTTTCTCTCTGCTTTAGCGCAACAATGGATTTTACATATTTTTAATTACTCATAAGCAATTAAGTTATTGAATATAATTTGTACTGATGTAATTTAGTTAGCGTGAAACAAGACTTTTTGCCGTCAGCAAATTTTTGCGCGACCAATTATTATTATTTTTCGAACAAATAATTATTTTGACGCGCGCCGCCTGCGTTTCAATATAAAAATTCAGATGGCCGGATATAGGCGACGCGACGCGATAAAATAATTGAACGTGATGAGCTTATCGATTTGTTGCGCGGACAGCTGCTTATAAACTGTATGTGACATAACTACCGCGGCTCACGAGGGATAGGCGTATCGCGATAAATGTCGCATAGTATTTATCGTTTTCCACCAGACATGCGCCACTCGATTTATTTCGCCGATCGATTAACACGCGTAAGTATCGCGGCGCGCTTTTTCCGACGCGATAACAGTGAATAAAATACCGTATACCATTCAGTTTTCCGGGATAAGCACGCCTGATGCGCGTTAATCATTTTTGCTTTGTGCAACGCTCCGATCGCATTTATTTTTCATCGTTCTTTAAAATTGCTAGAAATGATTATGAACAAAAGGGAGCGAAAAACACAGAGTTATGTCATAAATATACGTTACAAAAACATGAAAAATGCGTGATTGTGTGTACGTGGATTTATTGTTATATCTGTTGAAAAAGATTCTCTCCGATTGATAAAAAGCAACACGACAGTCAATTTGTATCAATTACGCGAAGAGTCAATTCTCCTCTCATCCCGTGTCAAACTTCTTCTCGAATATCTTATCTTCAAACTCCGAGAATCCGAGACTCGCGTCATCAGAGAGAGAGAGAGAGAGAGAGAGAGAGAGAGAGAGAGAGAGAGAGAGAGAGAGAGAGAGAGAGATCGCGTCGTTCTGAAGCGATATCGTGCGTGTTCTTGAGATAATAAGGAGAACTCGAATCCGAGCGATTCGAGAAATCACCGTAATCTCTTCGCGAGGAAATGTCAGTTTCACCTTATCATCTCAGCAGAGAGATAGAAAGAAACGATATATACATACATACATGTATTACGAGATATTAAGACCACTTTGTATTTTCCTAACGTCTGCAGATGAAAAATCGGAAAAATCGTCTTAAGAGTTTCGATTTCGATATCTCCTCGCGCACTATAAAATAAAACGTCGAGATGTGCCGAAGCAAGCTGCATGTATACGAGAGACTAGTGCCCCAAATCTGCTCTGACCTTCTTTGCCAATCGTCCGTTGTGTATTTCAGTATCACGATTGTGTTCAGAGTCCATTCCAGATGGTAAATGGTACACGTACTTATCTTTGCGTGTATTTACAAAATGTATTTGAAAAATTAAAATTTATATAATGTATAAAAAATATCTTTAATGCATTTATTTTTATATTCTTATTTACGAGCTTGTCATACGAATTTGTCTTGCATCTGTACTCTGTTGTTGTAAACACATTTCGACGTAGTTTCTAACTACGTGTGTGCAAATGGTGAAAAACAATATTTAAATTATATACACCATTATTAAAAAAATACGCTAAACGCGCATGTATATACGCGTTTGCTCGTATCACATTTAATTCTGTAAAAAAAAAAACAAGGATAAAAAAAACATCAGTTTCCGATTTGCATATAGTTGACACAGAGTAAAAGCTGCGAGCAGCGAGTTTTAGCTTTAATTCCGCGATGCAAATTTTTATCTTTTCTCTTTTCTCTTTATTTTTTTTTTGTTTTTTTTTTATTTTGTGCGTTGTTTGATCGGCGCCCGACGCGCGATAGTCTCGGTTCAACTTTTTCGACACACAGAGAATATGGACTCTTCTCCGGGTAGGTTGCCCGCGGCAACAAAACCCCGACATTTGCACAACAGGTACATACACACCAGGTGCCATAAAGTTCCGGCTTAATGTCCGACGTTCGTTTTCTGCGCCGTCTGAGCAACGACCGCAGAAGCGCACCGGCGCAGATAAAGACTGAAAATATGTTCGAATTTTGGGTAAGAAAGGAGAGAGAGACGGAAGGCGCACTCCTATATGTATTGTACGTACGTAGCGTACTCTGTATCGTACTTTCGTATTATTCCTCTGTAAGTGAATAAATCACCGAGCTGAATCGTGTTCCAAAAAGACGTTTAAATCAAATTATTTCTTATCTTCTAGCCAATGAGAACCCGCTTCCGTTACGTGTATATTGTATACACATAACGTGTATACATAATGTACGTGTATATTACGTGTACACATAATGTCAATACAGAATATCGCATTTGCCATAATTTACCATATCCGCATTTGATTAAAAGGATCAGTTGTCCGATTTTTATCAAGGCGGATAATGAAAATTAGCGAGAAATAAGTTATCGCATGCGAAGGTACATCTATCCCAATTTCGATTGAAGCCGAAGACATAAAGAGATTTATATTCCAAGTCTCCAAGTCCATTATGAAGCTCTTAGCATCTATCGCGGATAGTCGTAGGATTGGATCTCCAATTAACCGATTATTTGAGGCGTCTACGCCGGTCAAGGCTCTCCAAAGAGACCGAAGGACTTTGAGATATTCTGTCTTGGGCCGCGGGTTAAAGCTCGGAGAGAGAAAGAGAGAGAGAGAGTTGCTCCCAGGCTCGATAATACGATTCGCGGACAAAGGATACGTGTCGCCTTTGTCCTCCTAATTGGGGTTCATCCTTCCGCGTCCCCCTTTGTTACCTTTCTGACGGATATTCTCTCGCCCTTGTCTCCGCGTCGCTTTCGGTCTCTCCAAGTCAGCGTCGTTCTGTCAGCGTTCGTTTCCTTTGGCAGTTCGCGCACCTCGAACTTCTATGTAACAGCCGGGAAGCTGTGCAATTTTCACGGATGACCGGATGATCATCGCGACCCGCGATATTCCGTGATTTGTACCGTCGTCGGGCGGGAATCGCGCACACGCGCGACCTTTGGTTTCCGGCGCGTTATCGAGTTATCCAACTGTACTCACACGTGATTGTACGCGGCGGTACATTCGCGGCTCGTGTTGCATTACAGATGTGATACATCTATATATATGTATATGTGAAATGTATATACGTAGCAGAATATGTGCAAGAATTCTCGAAAGAATGCAATTGCAGAGTATAACTATATATCAGGTGCTTTTAATGGGAATTGTTCCAATAAAAAAATCGAAGAACAACAGAGAAAGAGAAAATTCGAATCGATCTATTTGCAGATTGTAATAGTGTTTTTGTTAATATTTTTTTGTTAAATTACAGAGTCGTTTTTTACGTCTTTGTACAAGACGTTGCATCAAATTGACGTCTCAATAATATCTCAACAATAAAAAGTGCGTGTGTACGAACATCTGTTAGTACGTCGTTTTTTATTTAACGAAAGACACATGACGCGCTATTTTGTTAAGCAATTTCATATATTTGTGATTTAAATTTGCACTTAGTTTTCTTTTTCTTTTTACATCTTAATCAAATCACGCGTGTGCGATAATCACATCTTCATTATCGCGCGATTACGTTAGCGAATTCCATTGTTTCACGTGCCTCGCGCGTTTTGTTGATTCGAGCGACATCGCACACACGCGTCAATTTATTTATAACATGAAAACTCATTTCTGGAGCGATGCGCACGAAATCGGTTGCGTTTGGCGTGCAACTCAGCGTATTGCTGTAAAACATTCTGAATGATCGGTGATACGGTCGGGGGCGGGCGAGCGGCGGCGCGCGCGAGCGAGATCGATGGGTTATTCGATTCCGGAATACGAAGGAGGGGAGGAGGGTGGGTATGGCTATGTGCGCGCGTGTGTGTGCCATGAGCAGGCTGCATTTAATTAAATCCTGGTTTTCCTCTCGCTTCTCTGCAATTCGCCTTTTTCCTCATCCCGAGGCTCGGAATGGCCGATTCGTGCAGCCGCGCGGTTTGTAGCCGCTCTGCATAAATTCGTTGAAACGATCCCAAGGCCTTTTTCGATACTGCGTTCCTTTCATCTGTTTTCTATTGAATTTCGCACATTGACTATTCGACACTCGATCTCGATGATCGTTTTCATAGAAAATCTAACAATAACAATAATTTTAATTCCTTAGCATGTGTATACACGTTGCCTTTCTATATTTTTGCTTATACTGAAATCCATTATAGGTTTTTATCACTTTTTGATGATTATCCATTAATTGTAAGTTTTCAATTTTTGATAATTTTTGATCATCAGTTATGCACAATTGTTAAACACAATTTTTGCAATTGTGTAAAGTAAAGATTTGTAAGTACCTAAAGAGAGCTTTACGCATTTCTTTACTTTAACATTATTTTTCAGCGCAATGATGTTTTAACTAATTTCTCATCCGTTAATAAATAATTTGCAGATGAGCGTGAAGTTTACAAGCTGTGTGCGTGTGCGTGCGTGCATGTGTGTGTGTGTATGTATGTATGTATGTGTTACATTTGTTACGCACACTTTTATGTCGAGTGTCTCTTCATTATCGTATACGCGTTGAACAAACAAGTAGGAAACGATTTAAATACGCAATTTGCGTAGTCTCGTGTTTATCGCGCAAATTGTTCTCATTTGATATTATGTATACGATGTGCAGCATGTCGCATTCGTGTGTGTGTGTGTGTCGTTACACAGAAGAAACCTTGTAATTACCGCAATTTATACGCACATTATCGCGGCATACGGCTCCTCCTGCTCCCAGCTGGGAATTTTCACGTAACAAAGTTTGGCGTTCCACGTTGACGCTCTCCGCATATTCGGTATTGCGGCGCATGCACAATTTTAGCGATTCATTCGGAATGTGAATGCCGTGAATTCTCCAGCGTACACATTCCCCGCTTAACGCAAACCATCTAACGTTAACGTAACGAGCTCCTTTGTCCGTGTGTACAGACATTTATTTCAGTCTTTATATAAACCAACCTTATAAATCACGCGTTTTCAAGTTTGTTCACTGAGACACACATACAGACACACGTACATGTTGTATGTATATACATATTGTATATATATATATATATATTTTGTCGCGCGCGCGAGACAGAAATTTACATGCCGCGCGTGTGTAAATTCTTTCGTCTGACTGCTTCGTCGAAAGCTATTGCGGAAAATTGCATATATGGAAATCTGTGCGAATTATTCAACGTTATTGTGCGGCGTCCATTGTCTTGCATCGCGCATTTTATTTCTTATAATATATTGCATATTGGAACAGAGCGGATCGATATAGAAAACCGAAGACGCGAAAAGAAAAAAAAGACGACAAATTTTCATCGCGGAAAAAAACTTTTTAATTTAAATGTGTGCAAATGCGTACAAAACGAATTACAAAGTGGTTCTTTTTGGGTTTCAAAAATACAGGTTCGTCTTTTTTTCGATTTTATGTTTCCGACTTCTATGTGACACCTGACGTCACACCGGGTTCACGTAGGTATTTTGTTACGTGTTGGCACGGCGGCAAATAATTTTTCACGTCGACATGTCAAAAAGAACGTGCGAGCACGTAGATTCTTTCTCATTTGTGTGTTCTTTGAAAACGAGTCGGGGAAACCGACGAGAATGGAAAACCGCACGCGCCTACAGAAAATCAATAGCGCAGCCACCGCGAGCGCGCTGGGACGGCGTGTCTCGCATTTCTCCGTTCCGGAAACCATCCTCTGGATGACACGTTTTCGGGAAATCAGCTCGCAATTCCGCCACTACATATCTCGCTGAATCTCGCGATTTCTGATTTATCGTCAACGTGTGCGACTTCCTTCATCTCTCTCTCTCTCTCTCTCTCTCGTAGCATTTTGTACATAGCAGAAAGTTCACAGGAGTCCAGAAGACTCTCGCCAGCACATCTCTCTAGTCTGTTTGCGCTTTCGGCGAAATATTTAAATATTAATTTTGTCACATATACGTATGTGTACATACAAGTCAAATACATTAGCGCACAACATCGTCACACAATTTATCGCATTATTTACAGCGCGCGACGCGAAATGTTCATTACACGTTTTCAGCGCGGTTAACGTGCAACAACGCATAAACGACGATGAACGAGCTAACGCGATAAATATTTCCGCATTGAAATCCGGCCGACGCGAAACGTAAAAAATTGAGCGGTGAATTCGCGGCAAGAGTGCGAGACAACGGTCGTCGCGAGACCGTTTGCCGACGGAACAAAACAAACACAAAGTTTTGACGCGACGCAACGGAAACAAGACATGATCTTTTATCTTTTTTTGCGAATCGCATCGGCCGCGAACGTTGTATGCGCACCGGACACGTTCGACATTCCGGTCGCGTGTACATAAAGCACAGCGCTCTCTCGTAACTCGATTTCACGATCGTCCGCGAAATTGCATTACCGTTCGTTCGCATTTTTCATGATTTGTCGAAAAAATACGAAACGCGACCAGACGGCTCTCGTGCGATAACAACCGTAAGAAAAATGATAGGTGGTACTTATAAGAGCCCCGGGCTGAGAGAGGCGAAGAAATAAAATGGAAGAACAAGATTAAGAAGTGCGCTGGAGCAAAAATTGTTTTAACGAAGATACAAGCAAAAAGTTAGCGAAGAACTATATTTTTTTCTCGGAGCGAAGTAAAAGTTGTAATTGGTACGGTTTTAACAATTGCGATATAGCGGTTGGAACTGATATAAAAAAAAAAAGTTGAAGAAAGAGACATTGTGAAGCTTCTCTTTCGGAGATGAGAGAAGAAATGAAAAAAGATTTTTCTAGAAGTAAGTTTTGATATAGAATTTTTTACCAAAGGAAAAAAAATGAAAAAAATCGAGTCTAGAGATGAAGGAAGAAGTAAAAAATGATTCTTTTGATTGAAGTAAGTTTTGATAGAATTTTTTAGCAAAGAAGAAAAAATGAAAAATATCGCGTCTAGATTGGATGTTTTATAAAACAAAAATTTTATATGTCGCGCGAAGAACCCATGAATGAAAATTTTTTTTTTTTTTTTTTTTTTTTTTTTCAGAAAACGGTACAAAAGTTGAGAGGTAAATTTTGTTCTGGAACAAAAGCGGTAATAGCGTGTTTTTAACAATAGCGAAATGAGGGAACAATTTTTTTTCGCGAGCTGAAGATCGGAACGGAACTTTTTTCCGGTGAAGGACGACGGCTTGGAGCAGCTTTTCTCTCATAACCGAATGTAAAAGCTGAAATAAGCTCTTTTTTTTTAACGGAGGCAAAACAAGAGAGAGAGAGAGAGCCGAGGTGGATGTTTTTCGAAGATGAAACAAAAACCATGGTGAATCTTCCGGCCCTATCAGAAGTGGAAGCGGGGGAGAGATACCCTATCGTTCGATGCGCGGGGCAATTCCGTCAGGATTAGAATTGAATTAGGCGAGAATCGGGAATCGGTGGATGAAAGAAGAGAGACTATCCGGACGGGAGGGCGGACAGGACGGATGTTAAATTAAGTCACGCCGGACTACTGGAAACGTTCGTCCGTGCTAATTGACTTTTCCGCTCTCTCTTTTCGCGGCACTTTACGGCTGTTGCAATTAAGAAAGGCGCGTTTCGCCTTGAAACTCGTAGCAGAGCGCGCGCTTCGCTTTCCACTTCCGAAAATTAATTGGTATCATTGTCGCAACGCACAACTACTATGTAATTTGCTATAAATAGAGATAAGATAATTCGCGTACTCGGCGACTTTAAAATTTAATTTGATCACCTTTTATTACGAAAGATCGTGTCGTGTTTAATAATACGTCGCGTCTGCAATATTTTTATCGAAGTTTTTACGCTTTAACACAGCGTTCCAGAATTATCCCGTTTTTTGTTAAAGTTCATTCTATTATAGAGTGTTCAGACTAGACACTTATCGTTCAACAAAAACTAAAAATGTATGTCTGTCATTTTTACCGCCAATCTTATATTGTTTTTTTTTTTTTTTTTTAATATTTCGCTTTAACAATCGAATAAATAGTCGAAAAATAAAAGCAAATTGATTTATGGACCAGTTTATGCATGCAGCCACAATTTCTTCAATTTATCGTTGCAGTATACTGCCGTCCTTAGTTAAAACGTTCTATCTCGCATTTTTGCATTTTTCAAGATATATTGAGATATTGGAAGTTCTATTTTCTAAATGAAGCTAAAAAATCCTAAAGACTTTATAGACGTCTAGAAAGTGTCTAATTTAATTGCTCTAACTGCTGATGGCACAAACACAAAACAATAAAATCTCAGTTTTTTCAATTCTTTCGATATGCTAGCTAGAATATTTTAGCCAGGAGGACAGTATAGATATTTGGTAGCAGCGACAAAAAAAGACTTCGTGACAAAAATTTTTATGATTTTACGATGGTAAAGATTGACAAAAAAGAGAGAGAGACAGAGAGTGTGTGCGAGAAAGACACGCGCAGTAACATCGGCGGTGATAGTACGTGACCGCTCATCGATTATGCTAAATTGCGGGCTGAACTCGAAAACTCGACAACATCGGTGCAGCATCCGTCGGCAGTTAAAAGCGGCGAGGTTTGACGAGGGGTGAGGAGTGGCTCACCACCTGAAATTGAATCAATAAATTCGCCCAACGAACGCCTCTCCTATTTCATCCCGGCTCTCTCTCTCTCTCTCTCTCTTCAATCTCGCAACTTCAATCGCGCACTAATCTAATCTCCCAATTCGCTTCGGCACCGTGTATAAAGCTTTTTCTCCACTCGCTGCGTTTGCGAGCATTCGTCTTTTGCAATTCGCGCGCCTTTGCTATTTTCACGCGAGCGGCATTCGCTCGTACAAACGAGCGCGAATATTAACCGTCATCCGATCTTACACGCTCATATTTGATTCCTTTATATCATTCTAATAAAACGAATATCAGTATCACTCGTTGACATGTCGCAATGAAAATGTACATAACATATGAATAACGACGTAATTTGTTTCACTTTTATATTCGAGCACGTAATTATGATCCTTTAATTAATTAGAGCTTTTTATATGTTGTCGCTCGCCAAGAGAAAGTGTCGCGTAACTTTGTTTCCGTAAATTTCGACCGTGACTTTAAACCGCAAAATATGTTTCGATTAAAACGCGTGATATGGTGTGTGTATGTGTGTGCGCGCGCGCGATTGTAGCATCTCGGATTTAGTTTAACGAGAAGCTGCATTGTTAAGAATACCGCGTTCTCGTTATCTTGCGGCTTGCTTTGCGATACGCCGCGTTATTCTGAATGCGCGCCACGTCACAGCAGTAGCTTTTTCTCCGTGAAACGAAATGTCGTGAATTGGACCAACAGCGAGTTTTCCTCCCCTTTTTTTTTCCTCCAAGAGCGCTCGACGAGAGCATCAACAACGTCCAAATGACACACGTGCGTGCACTTTTGGAACACCGTGGCGAGTCTTTTTGAGAGCGTCCTTTTCTAATATATGTATACGACGCGCCACAATATTCTTGGTCGTTTAAAAATAACATCCACGCGGAATCAACTTTCACGGAAAGCGTGTGTTATAATTAACTTTACGATTCTTCAACGCGCGCGCGCGCGCGCATTAGAAAAAAAAGGGTGCTCGATGTTACACATTTTCTACCGACAGCGAAGAAACTTCGAGAAACTCAACTTGTTCAAACTCGTCTAATGAAAACGATCAGAAGTTCGACCGCGCTAATTGCTCAAGTCATAATTTCTGTTACGTCTCGGAACAGATTTTTGCCAGACTCTTTCGAGAATATTAATAAACGCAAACGTTACTTCGTGCGAACTTTGTTTATATTGCAAATAACATTGACGAAACGTAATTTCGAGTCGACTATGAAGTATACGAGGAAACTTGTGCACACTTTCTGCTACAATTACAGACAGGGTAAAGACGTTTTTTTTATTGCGCTCGATGATTTTCGGATTTACTCCAAAAGATGAAAACTCGCGAGTGATAGAGACGCAAATAAATTAATAGCGAAAGTAGTCAATAATTGAACCTTATTTTTATTTTTGTTTTTATCTCTCCAGCAAGCAAACTCGATATTCGAATATGAATGGTTAGCGCGAACGAGCTTTCGTATCGATACGTATCGCATTGCATTTATAATGCATCGGCGCGACTCGCTGCAAGAAGCGTGACTATAAATAACGTCTCTCAATTTTTACCAAGAAAAGGCAATCGAACGTTACTCCGCTGCATTATTCTCTTCTCGTATGGTTCCGCGAAACATCGCGCTCGATACGCGATCGTCCACGTCCGGCAATTTTATCGATACAACTTCGTTACGCTCTAGGAACAATTTTCGCGCTTCTATATGCAAAGTGTGGCCTCGTGGGCGTCGTAATTACAAGTCGTGACGTAACTGTCGAAAGGTCAGAGTTACTTCTTCCCGCTTTTATTTGATCTCGCGGAGCTTGGCTCTATACAGATCTTGTTTTTCATTGGAACCCTTGTTCTTTCATCGTTTCTTCGAATTGCGTCACTTGACAATAAGAAAATTCCTAAAACAATTTACCTTTTTCTTAAAAATAACGATGTTGTTCGTAACAACCTCGCCAAGTACTCGTTGTATAAATTAATAAACCGTAGAGAATAAATCCTCTTTAAAATAAAGTGGGATCTCGAGATGTTGTAGATCTATATTTATATTAATAGTTTTGTTTTTCAGTATATCGGCTTATAAAGAAGCGTGTTAAACGGATTTGATATAATCGACTCGTTGTTGCAATAAAAGCGAATATATAGCTCGGGTTCGCTCATACTGGAAGATCCTATTGCCAGTACTTCCATTTTCATTCTCTCTTTCCATCGGTCTACCTTTTCCGTCGTGCGACACCGCTCTCATCGCTCTGTTTCTCCCGTAGCGCGCGCTCGTTCGTTCGTTCGTTCGTTCGTTCTCTATACTACTAGCTCCGCAGTTTTTCTCTCCTCGCGCTCGTGTGCAAGATGAGGGAGGACGGGAGAAAAGCAATCTTGCGAAAGTGGCGAGCACGGTATACAGGCGCAATTTCGAATTTCTAACTGGCATTTGCGCTGCGGCGAAAAGTCCGGCGTTACGCGGAAGAGCGACGAAAGTACGATTTTGTCACAGCGGCGCGAGTGCGCCGCGCATATATGTTTGACCGCGTGCTTATCATTACGAAAGTCGCTCGTAATAACGCAACTTCCGACTTTGCATTTTATTAAGAGAGGATAGAAAAATTCACTATGGTTTTAAATGTTTCACTTAATTATTAATGAAACCTGACTTAATCAATTCTCGATTTATATGAGGAATTTATAACCTTTTTCTTGCAAATCAAATTGCTTTGCAATTTTAATCGCTTCGCATTTGTATTTTTCTTCGCCATATTTTCCGGAGCACAGTAACATCAAATCATGAATTTTGGCAGAAATAAGTCCTTTCTCTCTCTTTTTTGTCATAATAACATTTCGCGCAGTTCATATATTCTCTGTATTTTTTTTGCACATAACACTTTAACGTTTTTTTCAATTTGCTTTATTCACCGAAATGACTTTTATAATATTTCAATTCTCGTTTTGTTGCATAATGCAAATTGCTCAAAAAGGGTGAGAAATAATGCAGTGAGGATAAAACGAAATGAAAAAATGTAATTTTTGCGTTATTGCAGTAATTTGCATGTGATATTTCTCATTTAAAATTTCATATAAATTGGCAGTTCGCACACACAAGAGATTACAAATGTGAAATGTTATTTAGATACATGCGCGTCTAATAACAGGAAAATTATTGGTTTTAGTTTTGTTTCTGCTACATTGCATTTTCCTTTGATGTATTTGATTTATAAAGCAATTCCGCATATTATTGTTTACGAACTTAAGAGATTATATCAAACGTTTCTTCTCAGTTTACTCGATCGAATTTCGCGCAGTCTGAAAGTTTGGACGCTATCCAAGAAGTTATTACGCGTGTATATTCCCTAAAATCATCTTCCTTCAATCACATCGATATAACGCAGTTATATATCAAAATGTTGCGAGATTTTATTTTGCTACTTACTAGAAAGAATATTTTTTGTTCATACGCGATTGTATACAAATCGATTTTTTATTCGAATTTTCTTTATTTTAGATGATCAGTTTTACCACTTCCGTGTAGTTTTATTTCGAATTCTAACGAGATCAATTTCTTTTCTCACGTTCTCTGGCTTCACACTCGTTAATCCTGTTTATCGAACTTAATTAAATTTCGATCGACAATGGATATTTCACACGAAGCTTTTCGCACAACGCGTTCTTAGAGCCGCTCGATTAAAACTCTTCCCCTTTATGTTCAGAACGAACAAAAGTAAAGTCCGAAGTAAAATTAGAGTACATCTGCAAAATAATTTCGGTACAAATGAATTATTTTGCAACTACATCCGGTTTAATTCGAAATTCTTGCGGCAATTCGGTTACATCGCTCTCGTGTGTGCTTACATGTATAGTGAAATAAAAACTGTAATACGTTAGTTGATGTAAAGCCCGAAGTAATTACTGTTCACCCGCGAGATAATTGAGGCAATAAATTATTTCGTAACCGGTTTTTAACTCGTAATTAGGAAACAAAAACTAGACTACGTGTGCATATATTTGATCTGAAACTACACTCTGAAACATACGCGTTACGTGTACGGTGGAATATATTTAAAAAAAATAAAACAAAAAAAAAAAAAGAATCTGCATACGTTAACTAATCACGTGGCGGGTTATGTTTTGTATCTATATTTGTATATCGTATTGTGTATTTATCTCTTTTACTATTTGCCGAATTTTAATTTGTGTTTTTATTGGCTTTACGCGAGTATTGAAAGTTTAGGTGAAATGTATGTGGAAATATGTTTTATTCATGTTATTTCCCGACGTGTTTTTAATTGTCTATTTTCTACGCGAGTGTGTTTTGTTTTTTGTTTGAGGAGGGGGAGTACGAAAGAATAACATTGCCAGGAAAAAAACTGGCAAAGTTTGTAGAATGCTAACACACGCCGGGAGAAAGTGTACCGAAGGCGAACACGTAACCATTTAGCATCGCGTAACGAAAGTCATTTCACGCTTCCGACAGTTTGACGTTCGCCGGAGATGCGCGCGCGCGCGCTTCTATTAGTTCGATTCTTGACAGGTTCCGAACACTTGAATTCTTGATTTTAAAATCACGTTGCGTAAAAAAAACTGTTTGTTTTAAAAATCTTTTCAATCGAAGATGCTGTTATTTACAAAAATTATAGGAGAGAATGGGGTCACGGCGCTCAGCGGGCCGATTATTTCAATTACAAAAAAAAATTTAATGTTTTTATTTAATGTTTTACTTCACATGAATTTATCTAAAATAATGTGCATTATGCATTTATGAATAACTACAGAAAAGACACATTTTATATAAAAACCAATTAAACATGAAAGGTTAGAATTAGAGTTAGGATACGAAGAGCTGGTGAAATTACAAGTCCCTAGGGTCACCTAGATCAAAATGATTTTCTGTGACTCCTCGTCGGTTTAATGTCAGCTAAAACTACTTCAGTCTGACGTTTTCCGCCAGGCTACACAGAGTACTGTTTCTGTTGTTGTTATTCAGGTCCCTCCGAAAACACATAAACCCAGAATCCTTTTGAGTACTAGAGCAGAGTACACACAAGATGTGAAGACGGTTCTTCCTTTCCTTTCTGCAAAATCTGCAGTTAGTCTCTTCTCTGCTAGATCTAAATTAAACAAATGGGCTTTAAAGGCCCAGTGGTCTGTGAGGAGACCAATGCTCAATTTAACATGAAGATAATAAATTTTCTTAAGTGAGCGTCATTACTTACCGTTTCTTTCCCACGCATTAATGAGAATATAAATTTCTAAAAAAAATTAACATAAATTGACGAAAATAAAAATAAAGAATAATTGATTTGTTTTTACTAATTATCTATCTTCTCTTAAAAATTAACATGTAATTGAGATGTAATTATGGCGTTCCAAGAAAGATGAAGTTATTTAACGCAATTTAAAAAACAAGCTTCATATGTTTGACTCCTGTCTCGGAAGTTAACGAGCGCACTTTTAACAGTGACAGCTAAGGATACATATGTACGCGCATGCAGGTTGAGTAACGTGCAGCAGTTAAGAGCCGAGTTTTTTAAGCGTGTCGAGGACTCGGAGACACTCTTTCGTGATGTATCGTTCCGCGATGTCCCCGGGGGAACAAAGCTGGCAATCGGGCAGCGGTATTAGATGGAAGTATGCAACGAGTCGCTAGGCGGAAGGTAGCAGCGGTTCTCCCGCGGGACGATTTCTCGTCGGCATCCAATCTCAGTTCGCAGGCCGGCGACCGCTTCTTTCTGCGTCTCGCAGCAAACCCCCGAGTCCCGCACGGAAACCCAATTTACCGGATAGCAGCCATACGAGCCCTTCTTCTCATCCCCGGGTGCTCCGCACCACCGAGCAATGCAGGATTGCAGTCAATACGAGACAAATCTAATCGCTCGTCATCGGAAATTGTGGGCTGTGCGAAGAGGGGGAATTATCGCGTGTCGGAGAGGCGATTAAGTCAACTCTCTGATTTCGAGATTCTGGCTAATTTGCGACGCAATTGGATTTCCCCCATCTTCGATTTCTCATTACATAACGAAGACTGGTGCGTAAATTGGTGTTTTCGTCTATTTAAAAGATTTGACGTTATGACGTTTAAATATGCTACATGTATTGTTTTTAAAAATTGTGCAAAATGTGTGTCAAGAAATTAAAAAAACAAATTGAAGGTTTGGTAAACAACCGTTTACGAGTTTGTTGATAACAAACTTCGAAAAAAAAACACGTTGTGAATTTTTAAGAGCGCGCTACCTGCAGCGCCGCGAGCGAGATTCACTGGCGACCAAATGGATTTCTTTTCGACACGTGCAAACTGTCGGATAGAAATATTGTTTTCTTCTGTCTTGCCACTTGAAGCCGTCCGAAGGGTTGCCATAAATCGGAACCCGAGAAGCACCGTCGAAGCATGTGAATGATCGTCATCTCCTCGCCCGCTTCTCGGATTCCACCGGTATTAGATTGCACCTTTTTGTTTTTTTTTTTTTTTTTGTTTTTTTTGTCGGTTGACAGATGGTCCGTGTCTAACCGAGTCGATGTATCAACAGATTGGCGTCGATTAATACGTGATGCAGCTTGCTCTTCTCGTCGCGCGCGTGTTTTAGAGACATTTCATCTTTTCGAAAAACCGAGACAACGCAAGGAAAAAAAAAAAAAAAGAAACGCGAGCAAAAAGAAGAACACAACGCGAGGTTTTTTACGGAATTACACAATATTTGCGATTATCGCTTTCCCAGTTTTTTTCGTGCATGACAAGAAAGGCAAAAAAAAAAAAACAGAGATAACTTCCGATACACAGCGTTGCGGTGAGATTCGGGCTATTGTTCGCCGATGAGAAAGGGAATTTTTGTTGTACCACGGCGCGACTTTTTATGATGTACCACACGGTGCACAAAGCGCAGCGACTTTGGTGGCGCGCGTTTTTCTCAGGGCTCGACCCTGCGAGGGTCGTTTTATACCTTGCACACAAAGGCTCGCCCGGGAGCACCGGTAAAAGGGGGACTCTGTCAAGGAACTCCATCCGAGAGGGCTTTGCCCGGCGAAAAGTTGTATGAGATAGAAAACTCTCTCGGAGGTGCACCGCGCAGAGAGAGAGAGTGTCGGCGAAGCGCGAACTTCCATGTCGTCCGCATCGTCGTCGTGCGATTGCGTGTTATCGCACTGTGCGCAATCTTGTGAGTTAATGGAACGCCCGAATACGATATGCCCCAGAGCTACGTAAAGAGAGCTCCGATCGAAATTATGCGGTCATCGATCCTAACTGGATCCGCGATGTTTGCCGATGTCAGTTCTTATCAATATCGCCATGAATCCCGTTAAAAAGTGAAGTAAATCTTAAATGTCTGAGAGAGAACAGATTTTTTAACTAACTTTAATATTTCTTGTCCGAGATTTAGTTTCTTTTCATTTACGCGATTTACTCCTTTTTTTTTCTTTTTAATTTAGAGATTCGGTTTCTTTCAAATACAAATCTATTTCATTATTTGCCGAGCAAAAGAATAAGAAGAGAGATTGGACGAACAAGCTAGGTGTGCCGTCTGAAAAATATTAATCGCGACGAGATCGTGACGATCGTCCGATGAGAGATTTATCCACGGAGCGTCGTCGGGGACGAAAGGCATCCGTTCTTAATATTCTTCGTAATCGCGTTTTATCTCATTTTCAGGATTTCTTCTGAACAAGCAAAAAAAGCTCTTTGTGAATTTTTAATATTAATGGCTCGTTATGTACCGTAATAACCCGTCGCTGTCGATAGGCCGCCTTCGGCGACGCGATTTATCGTAATATTCATCGTCATCCTTTCCATTTTTGCGGACAATGTTTGGTTTCTATAAAGTGACAAAGAGAGAGAGAGGGAAAAAACGAGATTGAGCGGAGCGAAAACCGTGTAAAATTTCTCTCGGAAAAACGTTTTTTTTTCTTCGGGAATTTGAGTTAAATCATATCAAACGATTTGCAATCATATGAGAGATGTGCGGATTTCCTATAATTAGACAATTGTACGTTTAACGTGTATAAAAGCGACAAAAATTGTTCTCCTATCATTGAAGATATAAAATGTAAAACGAGAGGAGATACGATTCGGGAAATAAACTGCACTTAGAAAATCGCAGGGCGCTCAGAAGTCTTAAATCAGAAAACGAATATATACACTTTCGCGTGAGGGGGTCGTTTTGGAGTTTGAGTCCAAGGATCGTTTGTTCGAAAATGTGTGTTCCGCTAGATAAGCGTAGTTTCACGTGAATTACGATCATGCGGAACAATCGTCTGCAAAATTCCCACTTGCATCAGCCGCGCGCGTATCGTTCGAAAATCAGGATGATCCGACAATCTCTGTGGCGAGGCGACCGCGAAGAATTTGCGGACGTAAAAAGAGAGAGAGAGAGAGAGAGGAACAGCAAGATCTCGAAAGAGAAACGGACGGGATGAGGTTTGTGCGGAAGCAATTTGCAAGGTTCGCTTCTTAGCCAATCCCAGGAGAATGAGGGGTGGAAGAGGGGAGGTTACGCTGGTGGCGTATCACGGCCTGCGATCTTGGTCGCGGCATCCATAACTATTCTTTCCATTCTACCCCGTCGACCTCCGTCTCGTTTCCATTTCCTTCCGCGCAACCTTAACCCACATGCGCGTTTGCGCGATACACACGTATGTGTACGTGCGTGTCTGCTGCGCGAGATTACTTTCGCATCCAGCATGTGCTTTCTCGTGCGATACAAGTTGAAAAGCTGCTCCGGGCGAGTCGAGTGTAACATCGCGTATAGGTGTATACATACGGAACACGCCAGATGCATGTATGTATATTGGCATTTGTTAACATAACGTAAATACATATATCTCAGCTATCGATATATATAATATATATACATACTATATATAACGCGAAACACGCTCGAAGAATATCCGCCGTGTAGGTCAAAACGGTATTTCATTGTTGTAGCGAAGCTCAATATTTATAGAATGAAATATCCTTGATCGGATATTTCATTTTATCTACGCGCGATTGTATATCGACGAATTAACCCGAACACCCGATGAAAAATACGAAACGAGAAGTGTATTCTAACACAATGTTTTTTTCCTAACATGTATATTTCGCGAATAATTTGAAGTATATCGCGTGAAGAGAAAAGAAAGCAACGTTGTTTGTGATTACACGCTGAAATACGCTTGTGTTACGCGGCACTTGAGATACAGATTGTTCAAGTTCAATTACGTCGAATCTCATGCAAATCAGCTTTACAACGTAAGTGTGTCATTTTCATAATCCGCTTTCCGCTTTTGATGCGTGCAAAAATAGCGCCGCGCACACAGACACTTTTATCTCTGAGCGCGTGAGAGATACAAAATTCGTTTGTCTCTCACAAGAGCGAAACTCATCGTCGCGAACGGATAAAGTATATACGTTGCTTTTAACCGTGAAAGATTCTTAGCGAGCCTTATTGCATTATCTGCTTACGAGGGAACGGCGTATTTCACTATAGGTGCGAATTAGAGCGTATCGACTAACGCGGGATTTTTTTTTCTTCACCTCCCACACCCATCCCGTGATTCATAGCTGAAGTTTGTCGGAATACGCTATAAAAATCGATCGCTTCCCAAGACGAGGTAAACAATACATTTTACTTACCGTCACTTAGCTCCTCGGCAAGCTATACTTCGTTAAAAGCAACGTTTGAAGTTGAGCAAACTAAGTTTCCCTGACTTCGGTTGCCGCCCTGAGTGCCGGACTGAAAGATTGAAAATTAGCGCAAAGTGCGCAGCATTCATTTACTACAACGGAAACTCCTGCGCGTTATATGCATATCGTACTTTGTGAAAATAGAAAAAGTAAGATATTATTGAGACAGTTTTTTGATTGCTTCAAAAATTAATAAACATTTTCTTGCTCTGTTCTTTGCGCGCTATTCTCTTTTAAATTATAACAACGCCGAGAAAAATGGCGAGCGTAAATTTTGTTTTACAGTTTCTCGCGTAGATCTTATTTTTTGTTGAAAATTTAATAACAAAAGAAATGTAAGGGAAACTGTGTATTCAGACGTATGTGCACACGGTCTAAAGTCGTCAGAGATATTAGAGACTGAAGAAAATGTGTTATTTATACATAAATGAGAGAAAAATATACGTACGAAGGCATTCTTTTAGAAATACCGCCGTCGGCAATAGTATACAACACGCTGAACACATTTGACGTAGAAAACCGTGAATATTCAAGATTCTTTTGACTAGATCCCGTTCTCATCATCTCCATTGAATTTGTTCGCCGCGTATCCCCTTGCTTTGATCGGTAGCCGGAAACGTTGCGGAAAAAGCGGTCTCGTTCGGACCGATAATGAACGACATAAATGAAGAAAAATAATGTCGCTTCCTTGCACTCATATCGCGGTATCGAAACGAAACTCTTTTGAAGTTGTTATTATAAGATACGTTGTTATTGCGCGCGCGCGTTCTCTCGATCGACGATGTCAATTTAGTCCCACAATCGTCTTTTCAGGAGATATTAAATGTAAGGATCGAAAGGACTTTTTTACGCGTTGTGAAAGATCGTTACTAATTCTCTTCGCTTATTTTACGAGAACGTATTCTATCATTACTTTCCGGATATTTTTATATAATTCGTCGGATATAAAAAATTTTATTATTTACTTTTTATGAAAAAAAAAACAAATTGTTTTTCTTTGTCTCACAGAAGAGAGAAAAAGACGACGACCAACAATGGTCGATAGCTTTGTTGCGAATTCACACGAAAAAAAAAAAAAAAAGTAAGTTAACTCGTCATTTCTATTGTCCGTCCATTCGAGTTCATGTGTCCACGAGTTTGCACAATTCTGTTAATTGGCGACATGTACGAGAAGCAAACCAGTATATTCGAACTATCGTATTTCTCCTAGCGCGTTTCAACGATATGTATGGAAATGGCAACGAACCAGAGCGTTTGTAAAAATCTTGTTTGTGCGATGCTGTTTGATATTTTTTATCTCTATTGTTTCACAATTTATATAATCAATTTACACGATGTTGCAGAACGTAGCGTCTCTCTTTCTCTGTGTATGTGTAAGTATATTACTCCAACAAATATTTCAATATGCAAATATTGAATGAAGGACTTGTACAGCAAAATTAAGAGATCCTCAAATAATATATTACATTTTCATTTTCAACAAATAAATAAAGATTATGCGAACGTTTCGCAAAACGTCGTTTCTTTCTCGGCTCGTACAATGGATTATTATCATTACGTTTCAATAAAACACGCAGGATTGCTGGAGATGGCGATTATTGAAAACATAATTTCACAATAAAATTGTTGTTCGCGCACGCAAACACACACACACACACACTCGGTTATGAAAAATTGTATTATTTAAAGATCTTATTAATTTTACTGTACACAGTAGTTCTTTTTTATTTCAATATTTTTGCAAAACAATTTGGAGCATTGAAATTTTGTTCTTTATTAGTTTTGCTAGTTTCTGGTTTTAATAAATGTTATCACACTCAACAAATTTGCACATCTCGTTTCTGTTTTAATTTTTAGTATACTACAAATTATCAATTTTGCAACGAATAATATTTCTACGTGCTAACTTACAATTTGTTTGATTGACTGATAAAATCACACAAACGCATAGCGTTTTTTCAATTTTCGATGATCAGAGTTTTGCTATATGCATACAGAGTTTTACTGTACATACATACGATGATGAAGGATTCGTTGAAATAAAACGTTTGAATATCATGTTGGTAGTTCCACATTTCGTACTGACGTACGCGTGCGCCGCGTCTCGTACACACACACACGAGTAGATTACATATTTACGCGCACTAGGTAAATTTGCGTTATCTACGGCTGTCGCTCATTGTTTGCTCCCGTAGACCGACCTAATTTCTGATTCCAAAAATCGGATCGTTCGATGGAAACTTTTGCGCTTCTTTCTTTTCTCACAAGTCGTTCCTTTTCGACGAACGTATTTTTGTGGCGATTGCGCTCGACAGATTTTATCGCTATTTCTCTTCTTGCTTGTAATTATAGCTGTAATTTTTTTTCTACAAGTCGCATCGGGAAAATCTGTGTAATTAACAGATTTTCCCGATCTCGCTTCTGTAATTAACTTTTAGTTACTCGTGCATTATGCACATTAACTCTCACTAGTTTTCGAACGTATTGACGCCCCCCCTCCAGAGCTGAATGATAATATTCGCCGTAACTCGCAATAGTGTGTACGCATTAATACGTAACAACGCGCATAGAAACGCGAGTCAGTATTAATTGATTCCTGAATCATGGATAATAATTCCTAAATTACAAGCAATTAGTTTATTTGAATACAAGTTTAATTCTCGTCCACAGACGTCACCGAGACTGCACTTGACCGCGTGTTCTTGTTCGTACAAACGTTTACTTATCGAATTACAGTAATAACTTTTGCCAAAGGAAGAAAAGGGAATTTCGATTTGGGTATTTTAATATAATACACACTTCACGAAGTACAGGCACACTCAAGGGGAAACTTCGGCGCCCGCAAACTGAAGGCTTATCAAATATAACAAGAGTGCGCACTTAACGGTAGATTTGAACAAAAAAAAAAAAAAAATGCTTCGAGCGAGGGCGCACCCCTGCGTCCTGCTGCTGTTCCACTTTTCTCCCTCGCGACAAAGGGTGAACCGCGCCTGCACGCAGATGTATATACACGCGTGTTTTACATATATAACAGCAACACCCATAAAGAGAAGTATATATATATGTATACTCGCATACACGTATTCTAGCTCTGTCAATAATTCTCTCTCTCTCTCCCGTTTCGCCGTAACAACATCTCAAACTCGACAGCCGAAGTTACTGAATAGCACATTCAAATCGAGCCACAATCGTCAACGAAGTCGCGCAACATTTGCAACACAATGCGTCTCTCCCGCGTCATCCTTTTCTCGGTCCTTCATTTCGGCACGTGCCGAATTTTTTTTTCTCTCTTTCTCTTTCTCTCGTTTTATATATGCACATATACGCGATTAATACTTTTATGCGCGTAACTGTGTGTGGATAAAACGCACACACACAGTTTAAATATTGATTTTTGTATAATTTAATAAATTTTGTAAAGAGAAAAAATTTTTTTACAGTCAATACGTATTGGAAATTGATCGGTGATAATAATTCATGACTGTCAAAGAATTTTTAGGTGAAAATGAGACATGCCTACGTTTCACCCCTAGTGTGTGCTATATCCTTCCGTCGCGCTTTAACGAGAATCATTAAGCGTTCGACTTCCCCTTTTCGAGGTGTCTCTCGCGCATCCGGACGGACGATGATACGGCACCGGATCTCTTTCCGTCGCGGTTAACGTCGGACTCGTGTTGGCGGAACGTGACTTTTCCTTAATCGGGACACCTTTTCTTCCTTAATCCGCGGGATCGCGCGCGGGGCAGATAGAAAATCTACTTACTTCGCGAAAAGAAATTCCACGTCGGTAAAAACAATAATCGCGCGATTTAATTCGCCGCTCAAGTCTCGAGACGCGGGAAATATGTATATCTTAGCACGCGGCGAAATGCTTTCGCGTACGTGCGGCGCGTAATAATATTTTACGCAAAATTACAACGTCTGCTTCGCGGCGCCGCTTCGTCTCTCCTCTCGCAATTCGAATTGAATTGCCGAAAACAACAACAATGTCGCGGAAATGCACGCGGGAAATACACAAACGCGATCTTTGCGCGATAATGTAGACTGCGGTATTTGGATGACGAGGTTTTCATGCGACGTAAGCGAATTAGATGTGTTGTTGTGCGCGCCGCCGTAACTCGTTTATTCTAAACACACAGGCGGGATTTTGCGGAAATTAGATATTAAAATTATTGCCACGGCAAGTCAGTTTCCGTTCAACTCGACATTGCGCCGCGCATTTCTGCAATGACGACTGTTAGTTCGCGATAAACTGTCCAATGCGGCAATCAAACGTTTGCACATTTGCCTCGAATTAGCATAAACCGACGGCACAATGTTAAAGCGAATAGTGTAATTTTGATGAAAATTTCATTGCGTTCTTTCATTTTGCGTTAAATAAAGAATTGCACATTCCTTTTGTCATGAATTGTTGCAAGACAATTTGTAACAGAAAAAAAAAAACAAAACTTCGTTCTGAGATTTGTTTCTGAATTTGGAGTTCTTGTTCTGAACAGCGCTAAGTGCGTCGTATATAAATATATATATATATATATATATAGTGTTGCGACCGTTCGGTATGCGGTATATAAATATATATATCGTATATAAATAAATAAATATATATATATATTTATATATATATATATATATATACACGTATACATAACATTTGCGTGCGATAATGGATATTTCGTTCTAATTGCGAGAAGCAAGTAACTCGAGACGAAGAGTAACACGTTATTGCGAAACACACTGCCGCGATAAGTCCACCGGACTGAATGCGATTAAAGCGATTCGTTGGAACGAGAGGACTTAAGAGCCGCGCTAATGCGAATTAATTAACAAATCGCCATTAGCGACTAGTATCTGTAATAGGTACTCGCGTTATCGCATGTACGATAGTACACTTCGCGATCGGCGTATTTAATGCAATTTAATGTGCGTCCACACTCACATGTGTGCAGCGACAATATACGTCATAGATTTTCAATTCAGAATGTAAAAACTACGAAAACTCGCGCAACCTCACTTTTTTGCCCGAACTATGCAGACGAGTGTCGTAAATAAAATTGACGAGCTCGAAAATTGCCTGAAATCTGTACATTCGGGTTAAAATGTCAGCGAAGTTAACGACTAAATAGCGGTTCGACGACCGCCATCCGGGGAGAGAGGGAGGAAGGGAGAGGGAGGAGATTTCTTTACCGAAACGCATGTCCTGTCGCATCTGCGTCCGCAACAAATCCCGTAAACCGCGCTGGTTTTATCGGTTTTGTTTCGGCGTAATTAGTTCGGCGATTCTCTCCCTCCCCCTCCGACGGGATCGATAACGCAACGCGCAACCTGCGGATTCTGCGGCATCCGGAGTTACAAAATGCCGCGCGAAGACGGAAATGAGGATAATCAATGGTAATTGATGCGAGGGAGAGACACGAGGGCGGCGGGAGAGGCTGGTAGATAAGAGGAAAGTGGAACGAGAGGAAAAGGAGGAGAGAGAGGTGGGGAAGGGTGCGCTTCGCCGGGCGAAACTGAAAAGCCGGTCTTTAATCCGCGTTTGCGCGCCAGAAAAACTTTTGGATTTAGTTCCACCTAATTACGTCATTTTGCATTCGCGAGCGTGTTCGCGCTGCGCCATTCTCTCTCTCTCTCTCTCTCTCTTTTTTAAATTTCCGCGACTTCGCGAAAACGTCTCGATACGTTTTTATAATTATAAAGATATTTGCGGCCATTTCGCACAATGAAAGAGAAAACAGCTAACTAACGACGTTATTATTGATGCAATTTTAAAGAAACGAGGAATTTTGTATTCTCGAAAGTGGATCAGAATGAAATTTATTACGTTAAACCCAGAATGTAAAAGTAGGTTTTGTTAGATTCTATCAAACTTTATCGTGTAAAAACTTTAAAACGCGTGTGATGAAAATAGAACGTTTCATATATGATGATGTTGCCGCATTAAATCAAGTGCGTTAAATTATTTCAAATTCTAATTGGCGAAACTTCCATTTAATATTTTTATAACTCAAAAATTAACTTTCAATTTAATAATTCTTTCAGTTGTGCAAATATCTCTCTTTTTTCTCTCTCTCTCTTTTTCTCTAAATGCGTACAATGTTTCTCTAGATAGTTTTCAGACATTAAACCTATTGTCTTTTAATTACTTAGCTACTATTATATTGCTAACACAAGCTCCATATCATTTGTTTGCTCATTAGAACTGATATAATGGACAAGTTAAAAATAACAGATGAGTTTAGTTCTTTCTCTCTTTGTGCGATTAATTTTGTACAAAAGTTTTGCACTTTTAATATTGATGCGGCATCACAAGGAAAAACTTCCAAATGTCAGATACATAAGCGTTACACGCGCGCTATTGATTTTAAGCCTGCAACATTCAACAACTCTTAAACAAACTTTACTATGTGCTAAAAACGACACAGGTCTGAGATACATAGCAGTTTTCTCAAGTGCGACCTCTCTTAAAATAAACTACTACTATTAATTACTGATAACTTGCTCGTGGGAGAGAGGACGTATAATTAAATCTTATTGCCATACACGCAATTACAAATTAAGAACAGATTGGATGATGTGATCAAAGTCGAAACGCGTCAAATTCGTCGGTTTCAGAGCGCGATTTCCGAGCTTTCCTCCTCGTCTCGCAATTGCTTGTCGCGGAAAACAGGCGGTTTGTTTTAATTCCGCATGCCGTCGCGGTTTCCGTCGGACTTAATTTACTCCCGGCGCCCTCGAAATTTGCATCGCGAAAAATCCCCGGTAATCCGGAACCGACGCCGCTGCTTCCGTAGCTGCTTTCGTATATATTTTGCGTTGCTCGTTGCCGAACGATCGCCCCGCGTTCGCTAATTCGTATGCCTACTTACTTACTTATTGGAAGATCCAAGAACGTTTGTTTTTTTTATTTCGTTCGTTTATTTTTCTTCATTCCGTCGAATTCGTTGCGATGATGTAATCCCGCGGTTACCGCCGCACGGAAGCAAGGCAAGCGTATGCAAATGCTCTTCTTCATGTTTTAAATTATAAACGAAATTCTCCTGTAAGGGGAACGTTGCGCGTTCAAAACGTAGTATAGTAGTCGCGTAAACCACGTTACGCGATTGTTGCGCCAAACCAACGTATACTCTGTTTTTCCTTCGCGTGTACACACATTTATCCGCTTTTTATTAACGCTCGTTTATTTCCCTTTATGTTGTAATACTTGTTAAACCTGACCGTTTCCGACAAGGAAAATTTCTGACTAGAAACGAGAGACGACACACGGGGGGGCGTTGACGAGCCCGTGTGTGTTTGGTTTTGGGGGCCTCGAATTTGAATACCTGTCGTACCTGTTTTCGCTATCAAAGTCCGGGCACGTACTAATTAGCATGTAGCTCAGGTTTACGTATTAACGACCACGTAATGTCAACAGGGTTTCACTTTGCCAACCTAATGACGCATCGCTTTAAACATCACACGGTTACACAAGTGCCGGTACATAAGCAACTTGCGCTATTGCGTGTGTTGTTGTCGTTGTTGTTGTGTACACATTATCCAGACTGACTGAAACAACATTGCACAGCTGATACATCTCTCTCTCTCATCGCAAGAATTTAATAACTGATTGAATTCTAACGTACGTGTACAATAACGAGGAGTTCGGCGCGCGCGACATGAATAATCGTTCAATATCGCAGTGGACCGCTCATCGAACTTCGGTCATCGGAATGTGAAAGAGATGAATCTCACTGACAATCAAAATCACGAATATACGCACGGGATATATGCTGGCAAGAAAAATTTGCTGAATGTTTTGCTTCATCATTAATTAATGTTTTGTTGGCAAAACAAAAAAACAAAAACAGGTAAAACAAAAAAACAAAAATAGGTTTGGCAAATTTGTCTTGCAGGCCATAAAGGAACTAATTTTCTTGCTATTCCAGTGAATCTTTTTTTTTCGCAGATGATTACTATTGTATAAATGCAGGAATAAATTTAATCAAATTAATTTGTTTTACTCAGAATAAAAACAGATCTCTTTTTCTTTTTGTGTGTGCAAAAAGATTAAGATAATTATATCGTGTTTTACATCGCGAGTTTTAATTATTTGTGCATTATTTATATACTTTTTATGCAGTATTTCTATTTCAATATTTTTTAATGGCTATAGCGGATTATTTTCTTTTTTCCATTAATTTCACGCGATTTACGATTCTTTCTCATATATTTGAGCCCGCTGTCCGACGAGCCCGTACGTATGCATATCCGCATGCATATTTATAATAACGTAATCCTTTCCGCTTATTTGAATATCGTGAGCGGAGATGCGATATAATTAATTTAAACGCATGCCTTTATTTTATTCCCTCAAGATTTGCGAGTGTTTTTGTACTAAAGTATAGGATTGATGTATACGACGGACTGAAATCATTTAGTTTTCAATCTATTGCCGCTTATGTCGAAAACATACGCGCGCGATTGTTCGCGCTCTCGCGTATAGATTTCTGGATAGATTTGCCATTAAAGTTTCAGCCGCGGTATCAACCGTCCGTCCTCACATGCCCGCGCTTTCCCCTAATGTCACAACATTCCCTCGCTGTGCGGTGGCGCGTCGGATTAACATTTCATCGAGGATGGTCGCGCGCGCGTTTCATCTTTATGATAAAACCGGACGCGTTATTGCTTTGCTGAATAAACATCGCGCTATTCCAGAATTTGCGTATGTATGCGAAACTGTACACTGCACACAGAACCGCATATGTAGTTTCTGAGAAACAGCCAGTCCTTAATTTTACAACGGTAAATTTCTCTAATCTAATTTACAGTCGGTGTTTCATTGTTTATTAAAGTGCTCTGCTTTCAAACTTCGTTAAATTGTATTTCGAGCGAGAAGAGTGAGGTCTTTTGCGCGCAAGCGAACTGTCGCGAACAAATTCTAATGTGATTTGTTTTTTATTCCAGGTAAGTGTCTCAATTTGGCGTCTCATAAAATAGTCAGCCGAAAACAGAGTGAGTTCAATTTAAGTTTAACTTTTCTCACATAAGCGATTTTAACGTGTGCGAGTAAAAATATATTAGATAAAAATACATTAGATAAAATGAGGCCGTGAAAGCAAAACGTATTCAACATATTCTCATCGTCATTCTTCCCCCGATCCTCGTGACACTAAGAACCCGTATCGCGATGAAGATATGACCATCCGGCGGCTGAATGTTAAAGCGCTCTCCGTTGAAAATTAGTTATCGGAAAGTCTTCACAGACACTGCCTTTGCACCCTGCCTCCCCTGTCTTCTCCGATAATCGAAAGTAGCGCGACGGCTGAGCCGCTTACAGCCGCTCGTAATGTTAACTTTATCGTCGTTTCGTATAGTTACTTCGCACAAGGTAATGAATTTCGCATTACCAAGGGCTTTCTCTCTCTCTCTCTCTCTCTCTCTCTTTCTCTCTGGCGTTAGTTCGGGCGACGGGTAAGACAGAACTTTATTAACGGTTACACAGATTTACGGTCGACGGTCGCGGCGTTCGTTTTAAAACGCTCGCCTGATTCGCAGACACGAGTGTGTTAACATCATCTCCGGGGAGAACGTACGAGAGATGCTCCGAACGCGAATAAGAGAAAAGAATTTTGAATTTCAACTTCTGAAATGATAATGATATATTTAATTTGTCTTAAACAATTACGTTATATTTTTAATTTTTTTGTGAAAACAATTTCTAAAGAGAGAAAGACGGCTCAAATATTTTATAGGATAATACTTAATTAAAAGAATATTTAATTAAGAGAGAGATTACTACTCCGAAGTGAAAATTAATTTTTCGAAGCAACAGCTGCGGTATTCGAAAATGAGAAGCAGAGTGTGGTAAAGTAACTAATAGCCCGCCGGTTATTTTGTGACGCAAAATTAAGGGACTAAACGTACGAGCGTTCTCTTGGCGCCTTCTCCGTTCCTTCCTGCTCTGTGTCTTCCCCCGGAAACAAAATCAACCGGCGCGCCGGGTAAAGGGTTAATAACTTCTTCTCACGCACGCGCTGCCCCCTGTAATTGCGCGATCCTAGTGGCGAAGCCGCCTCCGCATCGTCGTCCGTGTCCGTTAAATTTAATTCAACGGTGCGTGCCGATGACGCACGCTAATTTCGGACGCGAATTAAAAAGGAAGTCGCCCCATTCTTCGTTGGCCGGATGAAGAAAACTGCTTGACGTTTTTCTCTCTCTCTTGTCAATTTTTATGTTTGACTTGTTTGAGTAGTTTTTATTTTAATGATTTTTTTTTTTTCATATTTACGATTTTTTTTAGTCCCTTCTCTTTCTCTATCTTTTGAACGAGTATTCGAATTGTCACATAAATTCACCCCATCCGAGATTGAAACATTTAAG
>QVOA01009952.1:0-30321 GCA_014825685.1 Pseudomyrmex cubaensis | reverse complement strand
AAATGACAAATAACTTTTCTATTCAGTTTAACTCAATCTATCTCTATACTTCGGATGTGTCAAAATTTCACGGACACCCTGTATATATACATATTATTAATTACGTCGACACAGTCTTCTGTTTCTTATCTTAATTGTCGCGATGTATCACTGCCAGAAATCCTCCCCGTCCTCATTCGCCGGCGCCGATCAAGCGGAGGCATTTGCAGCAATTCGTGTCCTCGTTTGTTTCGCGGCAACTATTCCTAGATAGGTAGGGGATTGCCTCGCCGACGAGCGCGAATTGTCGTCTCCAGTTATACACGACTACGACGACGACAACGACGACGGGAGGGATGGGCGGCAGAGGGTTGCGAGCACCACGAGAGAGAGAGAGAGAGAGTGCGACACGGCGAGGGAGGAGGCGGTGAGCAGCTAGAGAGGGTTGGGGGACCTTCAGCGGTGGAAATGCAAGGGCACTTTGTATCCTGAGATTCATTGTCCGCCGCAGCTCGAGCAACCTACCAGCTTAAGCAATGCATTATGCGGGACCACCGACAAGACGCCATTTAAATGTTCCGGAAGGTAACCGCTCCGCTGTCAGCCCTCATCCTGCCCGCGGTCGTGGCTGTCGTGTCGCGTGTCACTGTGCCTTAAACAATGCCTCGGCGCGCGTGCGCCGGTTAGACGAAGATTACCCTTACGAGAGAGATGTAGTCTCTCTTCGATGCGGCTTGCAGGTTTGTATTGTCGTCGTCGTCGTCGTCGTCGTCGTTTGCGCGGCAGATATCGACGCTCAGATCCCGGTTGACAATAAGTATCCATAAACGCGTCTCGCGGGTGTCACCCGGCGGGGGAGGAAGTTTTGAATGCATATTACGTTGATCGTTTCGAAACGACAGAGCGCGATTTATTATCCGTGAGAAATGAAAGAGAGAGAGAGAGGGAGAAAGAGAGAACGAAGAGTGAGCGAAAAGAAAGTTAATTTTATTCGACTGCTGCGCTCGTTGCCGTTTAAAGAACGCAATTTGTCGCTCTATCAATCAGCGTCAATGTTCTTATCGCGATTCTGTTTAATTATTTCCCTTCCGTATCTCGCTGTAGATCTCTTGCTTGTTGTGTTATTCTCTGTAATTTCTATCGTGTCTTTCTCTCTCTCCCTTTATGCGTGCCATTTGTTGATAAAATAAACGCGCCGCGCGTGTATATATATATACGAAGTGCACACGTCTCCAATCATCCGTCTTCGTAACGCCGCCGCAGTCTTGTATTTTCTCGCTTCAGACCGCGCCGCGTATCAGACGGCGGAATTTCACACGCTTCGCGGTCGAATCTCGAAGTATTTAATTAATCATCCCTCTCTCGCTATGCAGCCACATCGTGCATTTCGCGGAATGTGGCTCACGACACCATGGGGCGCAGTTTGTGGATAGCCCGACGGCTGTCTTACATAATTGCGTATTCATTCATTGCATACTAAATGACGGGCCGCGTTTGCTTCGCCCGTGGGTGATAACTGACGTCCCTTACATCCGGGCTATCATCATTTGCGGTGGAATACACTAAAACAGGTCTCCCACCAACAAGTTATGTTCTTTCGTTTAAAATTTTTTTTTTCACCAAAATAAGGAAGGAATTTAAAACGAACATAATTTTGTTACCGAGATAGTTGTCTTAGTGCGCTCGTCAGTTTCCGCAAACTTCATGAAACTCGTCGAAAGTATCCGAGGAAGGTTTTCTATCTCATGCGGAAATGCAAAACGATAAAGTGTTTTTTAAAGTATCGATGTGCGACGTCGATATTTATTAACTGATTGAAGAAGGGTAGGCGGCGATGCAGACATTACTTGCGTTTGACATTTATCTGCGCGTAGGAAATATTGCATCCATATTAGCAACTGCAGCTCTTATTTTTATTATTGCGCAATTATTTCTGAAGGAGAACGCATGTACGCGCTCGCGAGGCTGTTTGAAGGTTGTTTGGCACAAGAAGTACGTGTAACGTGCTGTAAAAGAGAACGCTAGTTTTCTTCGTGCCTTTTTCACATCCCTCCCCTCATCCCCGTCACCCTGTGTTCTTTGTCAAACTCCGTTTCACTCTCGCCGCGTGTCTTTCCTTCTTTTCGTCGCCGCCGCCCCCGCTTTTTACTCGTCGCCTTCGCGCGACGTATGTTTAGAATTGTGTCGGGTGATAGGACGCAAAAAGGGAGAACAAAGGGGAAAAAGAAGGTGTCGAGAGAGGGAAGTAAACTGCAGTAGACACTCCGTTGACAATCGAATCGCGCGCAGTGATACAAGTGTATTGTGCGCTTTTGAGATTTGGAGGAATTTAGTGAATCGCGAAAAAAGAATTTACAGTATAAAATATTTTACAACTTGTTTTAATGAGTTTTTGTTACTTTTAATAAACATCTAAAGTTTTTGCGCGAAATCGAACGGTCGAAACGGCAAGTACAGGTGCTAAATTTAAGACACGATGAGAGAGAATGTATTTATATATTGTTTTATTTTTAACAATCTTTTTAAATGGCTACGGAAGGACGGTGTTCGTGTTATTTTATAAAACAAAAAACAAAAAAAAAGCCGAGTGATACGCGAGGCAATTTTCGCGAGAGCGATGGTTGATCAACTTTTAATAACTGAGTGAAACTGGGTTTAATTGCCGTATCACAGCAGCGGTGCGGCACTGTCGTTTCCGTTGTCAGCTTCCGCAATGGCGTTCTCAAATTCAATAGGTCAGACACGCGCGCGCACTTCGTGCGGTCGCGGCCGCATTAAAAGCACGTGTCGCGCCCGCTCGAAATCACCTTTCGATATGCCGCAGCAATGACGAGTAATTGCTCGTTACCGTTTGTCATTAACCGTTGAATCTTTCGCCGTGTGCTTGTCATTGCCTGGCATTAAGCAGAGGGAAACGCGACGCTTCGTCGGTTTCCTCCGGCGTTTTACGATCGAGCCGTTTTGCGACGTGAGATCAGCCCCGTATAGTCGCGGAACTATAACGCACACGATGCATCTTAGTTATTACGCTGTTACATATGGCGAATTAGTCGCAAACACGAGAATCCTGCCGCAATATCCATCATTCGAGACGTTGTCGTCGTTAATATTCCGATTGAAACGTCGTCAGACGTGCAAAATTAATGACCGATCGAAATCGACCCTTCCTACGTACCGCCGTGCGATTCGACGAAAACTGTGTGCGTGTGAAATACGCAATTAAAATTGTTCTTCGCTCGATTTGATCGATAAAATCGCGATTATCGAAAGTGTAATTCTCACGCGATTGCATTTCTTGTCGATGTGAAATATTTCTCCCCCAAATTGGGGAAGGAGATATTAACTTGTCGCGCCCCGGTGACTGATTCCACGTGGAATTTTCTTACTTTAAGTGGACTCTAAAATTGTCTGAAGAGTCTCTTCTTAAGATAAGAACTCCCGGCTCGATGGGGATCTTAAACCCCCGTTCATTTCGAGAGAAACTTGCCTCTCTTTAGATACGCAAGCTCGGCGGTGAGAAAAGGGATGGGAGGAAAATAGCGAACGCGCGGGATACAACGCCCGTTAAAATCACGGAACGTTGTAACGGGCGAACAAACCTGCATGGAATTATGAGCGCGAGTTTATTCTCCCGCTTTCTCTCCCCCTTATTTTCCACGTCAGCTTAATGCTGATCCATCACGCTTATCCACCGCGTGCGCGCGCGCAAACAGCATTTTTTGCATACCGTCGTTTATGGAGTACAATCTGGTGTGTCCTTTTTTTGTTTTTTTTATCCTTCGTTTTTAGACACGTCAAAGATAAAGAATCGCTTTTATCGAACGCGCATTTCCATAGAAAGGAATCGTCTCTGAAATTGCCTCGCGGCGAAGCGCGCGAGAGCGGCTCTTTCGGGGATTTTCTTACATTTCGCGAACGACCGTGTAATTCCACAAGTCGCTTGCAGCTGAAATTACCCAATTAGGGAAATCTAGTCTGTTTATGTACTCTCATAAGGAGTCTTACAATTAGCAGTTTTTTTCCGAGAGACTCGGAGAGAGTCTCGAGAGTTTCTCTCTCTCTCTTTCTCTTTCTCTCTTTCTCTCTCGGGACTCTCAAAGCAAGATCGTCCGTTGCGCAAGGAGCTTACCTTGGCGAATCTCATTTCTTCTTCTGAATGGGGGCAAACAAATCGGAAGAGAATCGACGATCATTAGAATCACTGCTAATTTAGAATGCAGCAAATCGCCATGAAATTACGAGCGGTTTCTTTTTCCCTTCTTTTCTTTTCTTCCCAGCGTCAGATAGCGACTCGACAGAGTCGCGCGCATCATCCCCGTTCTCGAAATGAATATAAAATCTTCCTTGTTTCCTCCCTTCCCGCTCGCGCAAAGCGACGGTTTTACCTCCTCTCTCATCCTCCTCCCTCTCTCGGTCCGCCGTTCTATTACTCCGCTTCCACTCGAAACCCGATTTCTCTCGGCGAAAGATTCACGAAATCCCAGCCTCTCTTGTGCTCGTCTTCTTTTTCTCCTTCTTCCGCCACGTTTTCTTCTCCATCGCCGAGCATCCGTCAACGTCGCGACAGGAAGTTCCCTAGGAGTAAGCGGTCTGTGAATTTACGTACGCCCGTTTCTGTGTTCATCCATGTCACGGTTTTCGCATTCAAGAATGCGTAACCGTGATTCTGTGCGTCGTCTCAGGACACTTGAAGAGAAGATACGTTTGATGTTGAATATTTTTTACGCGTCCCGAAAAAAAAAAAAAAACAAATTCCACTTTAAACATCGGCGGTATAAAAAAAAATACACGCTGTTAAAAAAAAAAAAAAAACAAATTCATATTTGGTTTCTCCGAGCGTTTTATCTTCAAAACGCGGAAACACAGAAACGCGTCCGAGAGTCTCGCGAAATCGCGCGCACAAAAACGTACACAAAGATTATTCGTTTGCGCTTACGAGGAGAACTATTCGAATGTAAAGTAAATGCCTCGCGGAGACATCGAAATAACGCTGGTGCATAATCGCGGTCGGAGCAATTTAAATTGGAGTCGCTTTCATATCTTACGGGCGAAGACGGTGGCGCTCACAGCGCGAAATACCGCCGCGCGCGTTTCACCCCCGACGCGCGCGCGCGCGCCGGGGGATGCACTTTCCGCCTCTTATTCGAGTCAACGTTAATCTTCCATCTTAGCCGGAAGAAAGATGTCTTCCGTTCTCTTCTTTTTCCCTTCAACGTTTCTCGATGCGTTTTTATCGGACCACTTTATCGGCGTCGTTCACGCCGACTCCCGTTCTCATCTCTCCCCCTCCCTCGTTGTCGGTAAAGCAAGTTTCAGCGTCGTGTCGACGTCGTTGTCGCCACTGAAAATCTCACAAGGGTGAGAAATGTATACATCGCGGTCTTGAAATAGCGTGACAATTTACAGACGTGCTTATTTTTGTATTTTATGTCAACTGCGCGTTTTTTTTCAAGATTTAAACTATCAATTTTATTAAAATGACGATTGGAAATTTAAATAACTTTTTTATCATACACTGTATTGTCAACGAGCCTGAAAACCTAGGCATAACAAGCAAAGCAATCGTCATATTTTTGTGCGGAAACAAATGGAATTCGAATATGTGGACAGATTTAATAGCGAAATATGTTGGCAGCAATTTCAGAGATATGTCGACAGTGGTCTCAGAATATGTCGTGTAATAGAGTTGGACGTTTTCTCGTTTTGTCATATTGGTTTTTAAATTCTGCTGCAAAAGTATTGTTTTATTTCACGGTTTTTTTTTACATTTCCTGTAACACTATTATTTTTTTTCTTCTATTACTGTTTTGCGAAGAAAACTACATAAAGGAAAAATATATAAAAAGCAGTTTCTATAATTAATTTAGTGACTATAACTAACTGCTGTTTTTCTCAAAATTTACTGCATTATCAAATATTATTTTTTATCACGCGCGCGTATACATAAACTTTTTATAATTATAATTTCGCGCGATGTGAGAAATTAAATTAGTAATTAATATGCACGCGCGCATGACGCGTGCCTTATGTTATTTTCAATCTTCGTTCTATGTCTATTTTTTTAACGAGAATGCATTATTACAGTATGTCGCGAATATCGTCGCAATCTTAATAACGTAAATGTAAAATTGAGAAAAAGAAAGAGAATTTTTATCGCGTTAACGACTCGCGTCATCGTGTATGGAAAGTGCATGTTCATGTTACTAACAGCGTTTTTACAATCGCTATGACCACATGAAATTTAAACAGCTTTATTTATTTTTGTCATTCTGATCCGACAGCAATGTGCTTGATAAAACTCATTTTTTTTCACGCAATAAACATACGCAATAAAATTTCAATCGTATTTTCAGACGCTACGGTCGATATAAATAAAAGAAATATCTTTAGAATTTTTTGTTTTAATCCTTTCGATTCAATTGTTTTCCTATTATTGTTTAATGTTGTATGTATTTTTCTGAAAATAACACAATCAATTCTCATTTCGATCGCTGTCTACGTTTGACAGAAATGTCTCGTTAAAATCGGAATAATGACATTTATGTAATTTTCTTGACTTTTGAGTCACTTAATACAGATTACGAAGTGGGTGAGCAAACATCAGCGTAGCTAAATGATGAAATTTGCATTACAAGCTGAATCGGAGTTGTTTGAATTATGTTAAACGTCACTTCTCTCTCTCTCTCTCTCTTTCGCGTTAACATAATCCGTCCAATCTTAGAAACGCTCGGAAATAGTCCAAGGAGTTTGTAATGGAATCAAACAGTTTGCGAAGTAGCGACGGCTTTGAACTGCACTTCGCGGAAACACGTCTGGAGTTTATGATTTAACATATTATATCAGCGCGTTTCCGCTCCCGCTTTTGTTCAACGTCGCGTATAATACGCGCGAAACACGTTTGGATACGCTTGAAACCTGAATAATGCATTTGTGTTTTTAAATTACTCGCGGTCGTCTGACGTTGCACGCGGAGTTTGCCACTTACTAAACGCGTGCGCATCGCTCTTGTCAACGACGCGACATGTCAACCGACGCGAGAGCATTCAGCAATAAAAGTTGCGCGCCGTGTCTCACGCATTCGCCCGGCGGGCGGCGGCGCGACGCGTGTTCGTCATTTTTTCACGCGGTGAAAAATGCGACTCGGCTTCGAGCAGCGGGCTATAAAGTATCCGGAAAACGACGGAACAATGCCGCGTATGAAACTTTTCGCGGCGATGAAATGTAAGCCCCGTGTAATACGCGCGAGATTTTTTTTTGAAAAAAGAGAACCAGTTGATACACCCGCTGCGACACGCATAAAGCGTTTGAATGGCGGACATGCGTGGTAAGCCGACATAAAATCGGAGAGAAGCACGAGTTTCACCTTTTATACGATGGCGTTGGTTTTGATGAAAATTATTTTCGACGTTTATCTACACTTCGCGTGAGAAGGAAGGAAATCTCTACTTCATACCGCGTTCTACTTCATCATAATCCGAAACGGCCACATGAGACGTGTTAATTGACACACGATATTTCACGTTACCCGCGTCGCTTTCTCTCTCTCTCTCTCTCACGGAGAATCGCAACTCATTCCGACGAATATCGCCTTCCGTCATTAATCACGCGATATACGCGCGGACTAATCGATCCCCGACAATACTTCCGCCGCGTATAGAGAGCGAACGCAGGAAATGTGGGACGTATATACGCGGGAACGTCGCGCAAAAGCAATCCCACGTCGTACGCTATCAGCGCTTCTGTCGCTTCATCGACGCGCGCTTTGAAGAGCTTCGTTCAATCGCGTATCGAAAAAAAAAAAAAAAAAACTCCATATATTTTTGCATATCCGTTTGTGCGCGACGTAGAAATTGTAATCTCCACCGAGCAGATGTACAAGTGTCCGGGGGTAAAACGGGTAGAAATACGGTGCGCGGAAGCGGCTCATTCCGCGCTGCGCTACACGTATGGTATTGCGCCGCGTTTTGTGACCCGCGGCGAGCGAAAACAGAATTTTTGACATGCGCGCGCGCCCGCGCTGCAATCGAAGATCCGCGGAAAGCGTTCTCCGCATCGAGAACGCCGAGCCTGTTTCACGGATGAGCGGACGAGCGCGTTCGATCGAGCTCGCGAGTTGACGCAGAAAGGGCAGAAAGTGAGTTCTCACACTGATGCACTGGCCACATGAATTCTTCGAATAATTGAATTAATCGCAGACCCACAAAATTAGAACGCGAAAGGATTTTCGGCGAGTGAATCTTTTGATCGGATCGCAGAATCTTTCTGTAATACACCATGTTGTTCGTTCGTATAACGCGAGTGTGTTTATAGATATCATATTGTCGGGCGTTGCGAATGTTATCGCGTATCAGTGTCCGTGCGCTCGAACGTTCGAAATTGAATTTGCAACTCGCGTCCGTAACAAGTCACAAGGTCGTTTATCCAATATCAGGCAACGTTGACGTTATCTCGTGTCTCATCGACCTGCAGTCCCGTCGCGCGCGCGCGCAACTGTCTTTTTCGTTTGAAACGCGTTTCGGTGATGGATGGCTTCGGGAATATAACTGTCCGACGCGCTTCGGAATCACACGTTGGAAAGAGAGAACGTGAAAAGCACTTGCACCACGGTAATCTCTGAAGTAGAGAAAGTGGAGAGAGAGAGAGAGAGAGAGATGCGGCGGCGAAAGTCAAAAAGAGAATGCCATGTAAGAAAAGTTACCTTGAGAGGAGAAGAAAGAAGAATCGTGGGGATGAGAGAAAAGCAGATGAGAGCAGAAACGGAGAGAAAGAAAAGCGAACGGATGAGGGTTCGAAGGAAGAGGAAGGGAAAGAGAGATGGGAAAAGCGCGGGAGAGACGGGAAAAGATCTGTTCCTTCACGGCCGAGCGACAACGCGAATCATTTTCCCTTAAAGCTCCCTTTTGCCCCGGGGCAGTCTTCCGTTTCGAAAGCAATTTGCCCTGCCGGAGCCCTGCTGTGCAGTACGTATATACCCTACCTATAGGATCCAACGGACCGGCAAAAAAAGGCTTCGGACTCGTTACGTTTCCCGAGCGAGGTAAATTTCAGGGTGCGAAGCGTACGTAGAAGGAAAAACAACCAGAATTCTCTTCTCTCAGTGTGAGCGGGAGACTCACGGCTTTTCCATTCAGACCGACAAATGCAATAACTTTCTCTCCCCGCGTGATGCGAACTTAAAAGATTCGCTTGACCGCAATTCGTCGCCGCCGCCGCCGCCGCGAATTATTGAGGTCTCTCCGGTGTGTCACGATCCTGCGCTATATTACGACAGAATGTCTGATTTAAAACCGCTGTTATCGCATTTATCTGAAATGTAATAACTTTGGAGTTTTTAAAATGTTTGTTTATAACACACAAGTGTACATACACGTAAGATATGTGGTTTAATCATTATTATTATTATATTTTCATATTAATGAATTGATTAATGTGCGTAATTTCTCTTATTGACAATATTTGCACGTTAAACTCGTTACTGTTTACAGAAGAGGCATTGACCTATTAACAGATTTCTAATTAGCAAGGTAAATTAATGAATAAATAATTGGTAATTATAATGGATCTGATGCATAGATAATAAAGTGCCAGTTGCGCTTGATGACATTATAAATTAAATGTAACGTGCTGTATAAATATATATACGTGCCGGAGTTTAATTTTATTTCTTTGATGAAGTATTGATTTTCTACGGAATTAATTGTGCACACACATTCAATCGATTTCATACGTGTAATCTCGTATTGTTAGAACATTATCGCGTATATCGAGAGAGAGAGAGAGATAGAGCAGAAAATATACAGTGTCGTAAAAAAACAAAAAACACTACATACTCTGTCTACATTTTGACAAATAAATGTAGAACACGATACGACGAGATACATTTTCCGTGTTAGATTGTTAATTGACGGTGAGAATTATTATTTGCTGTATATATACGTATATAGAAAGAGAGAGATCATGCAATGTGGAATAGATCGCACGCGATGGCAACGGGGACACGTAATATATGTGTCAGGGAAAGTTAAATAAAGCAGCTGGCATTTACTAATACTTAAAGCGAAGGAGATATAAAAAAAAATAATGAATGTTAACATTATATAGACAAGATTTATGTGTGTGTGTGTGTGTATATATATATGTCACAAACGTATATTGCTAAATTCCGGTATTGGAAAACGAGTTAAATCGAGTTTGTAGAGTGAGTGTGTCGAATTTGGTATTTATTTAATTTATTGCGCGATTGAATTCAGTTTTGATAAAATCAAATTCATTTTTCAATTTGCAATTAGCAACGCGAGACTAAAAAACAATTTCTACTCTGTTCTTGAAACGAAGTAAATTTCTTTTGATATGATATGATAGAATCTTTTTGCTATTTTCACACGCGAGACGTATACAAACACACAGTTTTTGATGTTGAGCAAATGCAACGCCAGCACTGCTTCGTATTTCAAACTTGAAACGGTGATGTCGACAATTCGCGTTCTCACAACTCGCGGATTGCATTTCTGGCTTTCTTCTGTTTGCAAGCGACGCCCCTGTGCGTTCGTTCCCGATTTTAAACATTCGGCGAATGGATTTTCGCGCGACGACGGATTCTTAGAATCCGCGCGACGCTCAGGAAAATCGATTTCACGTTAGTGATCGATGAATCTATTTTCTCCGACACATATGCGCATTTGCTCTCCGCCAGAGCAGTTGCGACACGATCGTTTCCCGCGCTCGTTCTGCAGTCGATCGACAGTTCCGTCCGCCCTCGCCGGAATTATTTCCGCGGGGCTTGGCAAAGCGAGACGATGACGACGTCTCCAACTTCGAGATTTCGCATGCACGAGAAGTTGGTTGTCTTCGAGGTCTTTGATGTTTTTTTTTTGTGTCGGCTGGTGACTTGGCCGTCTGCGCTACACCATCTGTCGATGTCATACGTGTAATATTTTTTTTCTTCGGTTCAACGTTCTCCGCGTTCGCGGTGAACCTCTTACTCGGCACTCGAATAATATTGTCTTTATCTTGGCGTAACGTTTGATGTAAAGTCTGATAAGATCGTACAGTAACTATATTACAATAATATTATTGTAGTTTGAGATTTTTTTTTAACTTATTTTTCTCATTCACATTTGATATAAAAGTTTATCGAGATAATTGACATTCGCTCAATAACATAAAACATTATCCGTAGTTGCGTCGCAATATAACCAATTCTGTCAATGATTTTAATTCAATTGAAAGATAAGATTGATATGTATATTGGGTATATACCATGTCAATCACACAGGTCGAGCTAATTGCACCAGGAAACTGGGATGTGCTCACTCTCGGTTATGATAGCAAACGGATGATAAATGACGTTCAAAGGTTGGAAACTCATAAAGTATCCGGAGCTTCGTGTGTGCTGATATACCTAATTATATTTCGTTAATTATTGCTTTATTGCCGTATGTCCGTAAAGGAAGTAGCGCGAAAATTTGATATTCTCGAAATATCGAAGTACTGTCAAAGTGTATCATGCGCATCGTGTGCATAAATACGGTATTTCTCTTTTGAATAATTAATTATCGGATCATTAACGTAGTTAACGGCATTGTAGAATGACGTGAAATAGTGGTAAGGCGAGATAAATAATTCTGAATAAGCGATATCGAACATTTATAATGGACATCGGCAAATAGATGCAAATAGGCTGCGACGTTAAAGAGAAAAGGCGAGAAAAACCGGGGGTTCGCACGTGTATCGATCGCGACGCTCTGTTTTCGAAAATACCTAAATAAATTTCTTACAATACGCGTTTAATAACACACATTAAACCGGCTTTATAGGAACGAGCGCACTCGTTAAAAACTATAGACGATATGCAATGAAAAAGAATTATCGCGCGAATAAATCTGGTATTAATTGATTTTTTAATACTTAAAATTACAATACCCATACATATAGTACATTAACAACGGCGAAGAGAAATAGAGGTAAAAAGAATTTAGTGACCTAACATACCTATATGTTTTCGATATTCCGATAATTTATTTTATATGGCGCTGCATTTATCAGATATGAATAATTTTACGGCATTTTATTGATATTCGAATTTTTCTAGAAAGAAGAAAGAGGGAAAGAGAGAAAGAGAGAGAATTTGTGTAATTTTATATAGACGAGATTAAAATCGGTCTGTGTTTCTCAGCTTGAACAAAACGCGGTGTGTCGTTCGTGTGTATCGAGTCCAACAAGTTTGACACGGATTTTTTTCTCGATCGCCGAAAGTACGAACACATCAAGTGTGGGAATGAATTTACACATATAGAAAAAACGTTTTATTCAACTGTTGTCGAATTTCACATCATCTTTGACAAGAGCTCTGAATAAGTTATTTATTGGTAGGAATATCTATGATGTACTATTTCTCTCTCTATCTTTTTCACTCTTTCTTTATACTTCAATTCTGTTTTGAGTCGTCGACATTTTTAATTTACATAGTTGCTTGACTGACGTGTGTATGTGTGATATAACGTTCCGCAGGCGGAAAGATGCGAAACTGAGAGAATATTGGAATTGTTTTCTCGTTAACGAACACGACTCGGAATGAAGCGTTGAATACGCTTAACGATGATATTGCAATGCCGCGTCTGCGTATACATTTATATATATATATTATATATATGTATATATATATTCTCATTCGCCGTGTAAATACAAACAAAGTGCGTTTCTCTCTCACGCAACCATTACCGGGGAAATAACTAATGTTATTGCGTTCGTATCGGGTGATAGCGGACGCTTGATTATCCTCAAAGCTCCGCAGCGGCTTCGCGAGAGAGAGAGAGAGAGAAGCATCCGTATTGTAAAGTTGATTGAGAGCTTTACGTGGCGGCTTTTGCGCGTACAACGTTTCAACTTTTCGTGTTTCTATAATTACGCAGCCTGCGCTCGTTACCGCGGAGTTCGATCTCTACGTTCCGCGCGTACATAGTAAGTCCGCACGTAAATAAACAACAGCCCGTTAACTTTAGCTTACGGTGCAACGCGGAATTATAATTTTATATCAGGTATATATATTCGCTTCGAATATTTTCTCCTAACAGCACGAAACAGCACGTTTCCCCCGTACAAAACGTAGAAGATAACAAATTTAAAACAAAAAACGACAAGTAATTTGCTTTTGTAAAATAAAAATTTAAATAAGATCAATGTACTCGTAGAATCTAAAGCGATTCTCAAAAATATTTACTTGGCTACTGAATAACAGCGTTGAAGTTCGTATTGCAACCTTATTTTAATTTTGATTGAAACAAAATTTCCGCAGAGTGAAAGAGAAAGAATTCATCGAAGCGGCGTGATCGCGCTGCGAGAAGGAAAGAATTTCCGCTGAAAGTGCTCGACAGCGCTCCTTCAGGGATGTTTTCTCTTGTGTATATACGCGACTACGACCCCTCTTCCGTTCAAGAAACGCGCCTCTTTTGGTTTGGCGCGACTCCTAGCTACCAGTCGTCAGAGAGAACACGTTTCACGATTGAGTCTCGCGGCGGGGAAGAGGGCGCGTGGAAATATCGCCATTGATTGCGTTCGCGCCTTGCTATGGCGCAAGCCACCCTTGCTGTCTCATCCCCCTAGTTCCTCCCGTCAAAGCGACTGACGCCCACCTTGTTACCCGATTCACACGGCTCACCTTGCGATAGCTTTGTGGGGGGAAAATCCTCTTCTAACAAAATTCAATATCCATCCTCGTTCCCGCGTTCTCCCCATCTTACAAGTGAAATACGCTCGCGCGAGAAAACGGAAGGTCGCGCAATCCCAGAATCTGCGTGCGTCTTATCGACGGAATTCCTGACGTCGCGGGGAAAATTCTTTCGCAATTGAGGCGCGCCGCCTGTTCCCGATGCAGTTCGATGAACCTGCCGATAGGGACGTCGCACCAGAAAGAGGCAAGACTGATTTATACGAATAAGCCCGATTACGCTTGCCACGAAACAGGAGGGAAACTGTCAATATCCATTTTCTCAAGTTTAATCTCTGGTGTTTCGCGTTCGGATTTCACCTCCCCCTCCCTTCCGTGACAAGAGTAACGTTTGTTGCGGCGTTATTCACTTCGTTTTGCCCTTCAAACGTTAAATAATCCTCAGATCTATCTCGCTGATCCTCGCGAATTCTCATTACGTTCGCGCGCGCGGTTCGTTCGTTGTTTACTCAGACATAATCGCGATCCCGCCGCGACGTGCAGCAGCAAAGGGCTCGCTGTACACAGGCAAGTCTTGAGGCCTTCTCTAAATGCTAATCCTAATTGCTACGCATGTAAACACCACGAAGACTCCACTCGAGTTTAATCTCCCGTCGTCGCGAGAGACAAGACCTGGTCTATCTTGAGATCTGGCGAACGCGCGCGCATGTGATGAAACGCGCGCTTTCGCTGTCGCGTGTGTTACTTGCACGCCGGTGGCGGCTTGTGCTACTGCATCTCTCTGTGCAAATACAATAATATCTTGGAGGGAAAACGTCATAATTAACACGAGACAAACATCTCCACAAGACTTAAACGTCTTATTCGAGCTCCGAAACTGGGTCATAGATTTCTCGCGACTTATTTTCAAGACTTTTGAAGTTTTATCAACAATAATAATTTTCCCATTTAGCTTTCTTGCTCGAAAGAATTTTGGTTGTTTTCTGGTTTGTGCAAAAATTGGGAGTTTAGTGAATTTACTAAGTTATCAACTACTTGCCATGGACATCTGGCAATAAAATTAGCAATATAATATTGTGTCGTAGAAAAGTCGCAAAAGAAATAAGCATTATTAATAAAAATAATAATAATCATTTTTATATTAATAAAAATAGTCATCGCGAATATATTTATTTCTGATAAATTATTTCGGTTACTTTCGCTCTCTCTCTCTCTCAGATCTATGCGTCGTCCGAATACGCGATTCGATGTTCTTTTTTTTCTACATTTAATGTTCGTTTTTTTTTTTCGGGAAATTCCAATACCTCTCGATATCGTTTAAACACGATCGATTCCGATTATTATCTTTTAATATTTGACTCGGTCGTCGCGTGGTGTAATAAATTTACTCTTTTTTTTATCTCGTTTCTCTCTCTCTCTCTCCTTCCGTATGTAGTTCCACAAGTTATATGATACAAAATTTTGCCTCTAGTCTCGTCTACCGCCGTCTCCTTGTCGGTTCTTCCTTTATTCACCTTCCTAATGCCACTCAAAGCCAATATACCTTCCTACTTTCCCTCGTAATGGCCCATTTGCCAAAAAGGGCATTTTCCTCAGCGTGCTGCGACGACGTGGTTTTAACACCTGCCGTAATCGACTTCTCTCCCGCGTAGTTCTCCTCGCCACGTAATTTTTCGGTAAATTTAAAGTTCAACACCCGGCGCGGACGATACATCATATTCAACTGTCGTCTTACCGTAACTTTACGCCGCCTCGCGTCCGGCGTAATTTCGTTCTCTCCACACCTTCGGTTGTACCTGGAATATATTCCCTTGAATTTATCATCGCCGCGTTTCTTCTCACAAGGAAGAAGCGAGAAAACGAGGAAACGGTCGCGGAACGGAACCGGGATAAGACTCGGCGGGACGGGGAAAGGGTAGAGGAAGCGTTTCCGACATTATCGCGACGAACGAACGGACGGACGGACGAGGGTGGTAGGTTAGTAAAAGTGAAATTATGACCGCGCTAAAGTCCGACTCTACTGCGCAACTTCCCTACGCGACCCGTTTCTATAATGTAACGATGTGATGTATGCGCACTCGCGGACCGGAGGCCGGCAAAGACCGGGAGGATGAGTTATGAAGGCGATGGGTTTGCGGATTCTCTTTCTCTCTCTCTCTCTCCCTCTCTCTTCCTCTTTGCGGAAGAAGCGCGGAGGGGGAGTAGCATCCGGCGTGTTTAACATCCGAAAGAGGTATCCGGGAGTACGTACTCGACCACGTACGCCAGGTTGAAGGGATCTTTGCGTCCCGTGGAATTAATATATCGCCGGAACGTGGCGTGTCGGAATTTCTTCCTCCGCGCTGAGGCTTTTCAGCCGTCTCTTAATTCGTCGTTAATTAACAGCGCGTGCTCGCGGCGACGACCGCGGTTTTTTCGGCAGTATCTCCGGCAATTCGGCATTAATCCCGCAGTAATCTTGTACACGGGTTATTTTTTTTTACACAAGACGAATATTAAACACACTTTTTTATTCAACTCACTTTTTTAAAATATATTTTATAACATATTTTCTAAAGTTCATTAATTAAAAAACAAAAAAACAATAGCACGCAAAAATAAATCTTAATCTCCGACACGTTACATCCGACAGAATGACGCACTATGATGTAATCTTGTTTCGTATTTTTAAATTTTTTCGAGTTCCTCTCTCTTTCGGTCGGGGTGCTTTCCTCTTATTATCAGACCGCGAGCGTGTCTTCTTCGTTCTGGAAAGCGCGAAATCGTCATGAATATTTCACGAAAGTGACGGCGCTGGTAGAAATAAAGGGCGAGATGGGTATGGGAGCTCATCTCTCGCGTCGCGAATATTAAAATATCGAAGTGAGGTAAATGAAAGGTCGAGTGGCGAGGTTCGATACGCTAAAACGGATGGCGCGCAATCGTGGAAGGGAAGAGAGTCGATAACGCGGGAATAAGTATCGCTTGGTGAGCTCTGTGGAAAATGCGCGCGCGCGCGCGCGCGTGTGTGTGTGTACAATAGTCGCGTTGTGTGCGAATACCGTAAAAAATCGATATTCTTCGAAATCTCGGAAACAAAGAACGAGACTGCCGGGAGCTCTTGTCGTTCGTTGATGCAGCGCTTACGATCGACGTCGCGCTGCTTAGATAGTCTAAACATAATCCTGATTCTATTAAGATGGCGGCTTCCACACCTCCGCCAATCCGGCTCCGCTCTATTTGCTATGCAGAATGGCTGCTAGACGTGATGGATATCCCTCCAAGACGGCGGATTTCAAAATCCGAAACTACGCCGAGGTATAAAGCGCCTTCATTAAGGCTTCTCTTCCGGTTAATTTGCAGTAGTTAATATAGGCGCACGTAGAGTAATTAACTTACAGTTTTTAATTGCATATTATATTTAAATTATCAATCGTACGTAATATATCGCGTATAAATTACAAAATATGTCTCAGATGTCTGAGATGCATTTACTTCGAACGTGATGGTCGCACGTGGTGGTCTGCGAGTCGTGTGGCATGTTTACGTTGAATAACTTCGAAAGTGTAATAGTTGGGAGCGATCAAAAGCTCGAAATGACTTTTTTAAGCGCGCCGGAGAACATTTTCTTTTGTACTTTATCCGCCCGGTTGTTGCCGGAATCGTGTTGTTTCTTGGCAAGGAGCAAAGTTGACGTGCGCACGCATGTTATCGAGCGAAGTGATCTTAATTTCGCACTGCGATTGGCGCGGCTCGCGCGGTATCGGTGGCACTTCAGCAGCGCGGCGCTCGCGTGAGAAACGCGAGCCGACGAAACTGCTCGTCGCATTATTCACAATGATTTATCCGTGAAACGACGACGACGACGACGGCGGCGGCGGCGGCGGCTCGGGGATTACGCGATTCTCTCTACTCTTTCTTTAGAAGGTAACTGTAAAAGTCCGCCCGAGGATTAACGATCGATGCGTTTGAAGCACGGCCCGGCGTTCTGGCACGAGCTTCAAAGGAATTCCGTCTCGATCTCTCGTACTCTCGACTCTTCAAACGGGGAGCGCATTATCCTTCGTATATATACGTGTATATATATTCGTATCTAGAAATGCATTAAGCTACGTTTCGCGAATTGCCATAAAAATTGGTTTCTACGACGTTCTTATCTTTTCATCCGATGCGAATTAAATCCTTCCTCTCGGAATTATTTCAACGAGTTAACAAACGCTATCAGTTGATACTTTTCTAAATGATTACCGTGTGTTGCTTGTTTTGTCCTTCTGCGCGTACCGGCAATTTGATTGTTATTTGTCTGACAAGTAATCTGTTATCCCGAATCAAAGGATATACAAGTATAATTATATTCTGATATATTCTGTACAAGTTTCTCATTTAACTGATGCAATTATTCACAATCTTGTAAAGAGTTCGCGTGAAGGAATAATCACGAATGACGTTTCTCGTCTACATAAGTAACCGCTCGAGACGGAAGTTGCGCGGATGCCGGGAGCGCAAAACCCGCGTGGATCTCGCTCGGTGCCAATTTCACGGGGAGGCACTTATCCCAAATGGCAGAAAATGACGGGGAATTATTTACTATAGTCGGACGAAGTAGCGAAAATTGGGTGCAGCCCGTTCTAATTTCATGCCAGAGTAACGATTCTCAGGCGCGAGCATTGACTGAAAGGGAGCGCGCGAGTTGTGCTCGCTCTGCTCCTCTCTTTCTCGGTTCCTGTCTCTCATCCCCGTTACGTTTTCATTCTATCCCTCGAAACCGTCGATGTACACTGCTCGCTCGCACAAGTTCGTCTTCTATGGTCAAATTTCGCCGCGTAGCATAGCTGCGCCGCGCGTACCTACGGATGCGCTTATTTATCCACTGCGCATTACCGGAGTTGCTTTGAAAGTCGGCGCGTTATATGCAGCGGTAATTTCATGTTTCATGCTGAATAAAAAATTGAAGAGCAAAGGAGAGAGAGAGAGAGAGAGAAAGGAGAGAGTTTTGTTAAATAAATTAAATAGAAGAAGCATCTCTTCCCGGAGTTTGCTAGAAATTAAATGCAATATATAACTAAAGACATGGTTCTTTTTGTAAAAATAATCTCTAAGTAAGGGGAGGGAAGGTGAAGTGAGAGGGAAAGAAACTCAAAATAAATTTAATTTCAAAGACAAGAAAGGTGAAACGCGAAAATCCCAACCTAATTGCTTTTTCTTCTTGGCTCTTCAATTACTTTCTTCGTGCTGACCGCGTTGAAACTTTTACTGTCGCTCCGAGTACCTTTTATTTCCATCGTGTATTTCACTTTAAACGCGCAATACATATTTATAAGCAATATTTGTCGTTAAAAAACAAGCCAAGATGCGTTCGAAGGGAATATTCGCAAACTTAAACGGTGTGTTGTTTTTTCTCAAAAACACGTGTTTGTTCCATGAATATTTTGTTGTCTTGTGTAGATCAACATGCTCATGAATTTATTTTATTCTGTTACAGGTACGTATATCGCCTGCGTGTGACAGTCGGTCTTTAATGGCATTCTGGTAACATATCCGTTGCACCGATTGATGCCGGTACGTAATTTGACTCACACCGGCTGCTCGGTAATGTTCGATACCCAATTTCCGAATGTCCTCCATCAGTGTCTGCTTTGATATCGATCCAATTTGGAACGCTAATCGCATATTGAGCGATTAAATTATTGCATTAGCGTGGCAGGTGACTGCGTCATGCAAGTATTTTCACAGATAAATTTCAAAGATGAGGAGACGCGAAACGATCGTATTAATTGTATTACTTATTTCTTGTGTTAATTAATCTAGATCCGAGAGTTTTGAAATTACATCGGTTGAAGTTTATCTTGAGAATTTTATCACTGAGAATTTTTCAGAACTTGTCGAACGTGTTTTAACGTGAGAAATTCATAATTTTTTCCAAACTTGAAAGTCGCGACAACTAGCATACTCTTATTAATAAGAAGCGTAATTAAAATAATCTTTGCTAACGTCGTTTACTTGATGAAAAGTCGAAATTTCAATATTTGCTTAATTTCTTCTTATCTCAAATCCCACTCTTGCTCGTAACATTAGCGAGTTGAGCGTAAAATAGCGTCAGAATCAAATGGGATATTTCATGTCTCGAATAACGAACGCGCGAGTTTAGTCGATACCGTTTCAGGAGTAGCAACTACACTAAGCGCAATATCCTTTGTATCACGCATAAACCTCCTCGCTCCCTGTCAATCGATCTCGTTCAACCCCGTTGATTCCGTTGGCGTATCTGCATATGGATTCGCATATAGATTCGCGACGTGTTACAATCGCGCTGAGTTATCGCAATTTGCATCTCACGCACTAGCGGAATTTTGAAGGAAGAACGAGCGGCTTCGAGAGTTCGCGAAGGTGGGGATTGGGAAAGATGAGCTCGCGTTTCGCTAACGAGTCTGCTCGCACTTTGGCGCATTGTGTGAGAGAGGAAGAGAGAAAGAGGGAGAGAGAGAGAAGAACGGCCTTTGTATGAGGTACATCATCTGTGGTAAGTACTTGTTGAAACATTACAAGCACACGCATACACAGAGATGTTCGGCAAAAAGTCAGTGAAGAAATTTATCGATTTATTGGCATTTTTCAGAGCTTTTTTGACTCAGCTCACACATACATTCGGTGTATAAACAAAAATTTAGAATAGATATCTAGTATAGATAGAATGAAGATTTCGCTCGTGTGTGTAAGATAAAAATATATAAGAACAAAAGTTGTCACGCGAATATTTACGGTCCTGTACAAAAGCGCACGCGACCGGGACAAGCAATTATTTTAGTATTTAATATGACCATGTATATATATATATGTATATCGAATATATTTGATGTCTGCGCTGGCAGAAATGACGTGTCACCAGGATTCCAAAGCACGCATTACAGTTTTGTTAAATGGAATGTGCATTACTGTGAAAGCGCGTAGTTTAGAGCAGAAATTCGTAGAATTTCCAATGAAGTGGCGGTACAGTTATTTGCCGACTATAAAATTTCTACTACGCGAAGTTTCATTTATTTTGTTTATATCTAATTCAACTGTGTATATATAACATGCGGAAGAAATAAAATATTTATACTTTTTTTAACGTTAAATTAAACGCAACTCGATGGTTGTCGTACAAGATTGAAGTTTTATTTTATAACACGTTGAAGATTTTTGTTATAAAAAAATATATTATTAAAACTTATTTGTACAATTATCAAATTTCAAAATTAAAGGTAGCTTAATGGTAATTTGATAATTTTATAATATGTTTGTTAATAAGAGATGTGTAGATTTCAGGTATCTTTTGAATGATTAATTTGTTAAACAGATTAAATATTCATATTTATAAACAATTAAGTTCGTAAAATTAAACTTACAACATATAAAATAATAATATTTTTTCAAATATAAAATTTTTACTTTTTCATTATCAGTATATAAATCGAGTAGTTTCATAAATATTGTTGCGCTTGTATAAATATTGTTTGATATTTTTGTATATATAAAAGCCATTCAATTATTTTTTTACACACAGGATATTTGCTCTTTTATGTACCTACAACAGCTCTCGTGTCTCGCACATTGTTAACACAATAGCTTATTTTTCTATAAAAATTTAAATTTATTGTTTGCAATATATTAACGATAAAGAGCGTGTGAAATTTAGCAACCTGCTGTTGAAATGTACACACACGCGTTATAAGTTCATTGAAATGTGCATTTGGTATATGTTATAGACATTCATTTTTTTCTATGTTATTGACAATTATTTGTTGCGCGTTATAGAAATAAGAAAAAAATTACATTGAGATTGTCTGCATTTGATTTTGTGAAAAATCGAAAAGAAAACTTGATACAAAATTATTCGATATAGTCGATAATGAACATTTAATGGAACCAGTTACTATGCGTTTAAAATATTGCAAACTTACATGTTAACAATGTACTCTACAGCACTGTATTCGTTATTTTTCTGGAAAATAGACAGATAACCGGTTTAACTCCGTATCTCCGAGTTTTATCTTTTATCTACGGTCGAAATAGAGTCGTCGATGGTCTCCTCATTTCGGGATTGATCGCCGTCCTTCGGCTTTGTCCTCGTGCGACCGCAGGGGCTCTTCCTTTAAATTTTTACCGTTTACGACACGCCGAGTCATCTCCGTGGGCGTGAACGATCCTGAAAATATGTCCTTGCGAGATTGCGAGCCCCGAGGAGAATCTTTCGCTTTGCCGGGTGAAAATCACGGGCTAGGAGAAGAAAAAGCTCTTTCAACAGAAGCTCCGCTCGATCGGATTGCGCGTTGTAACCGGATAAAAGTGTCGGATGTTACGTATATAGCATCTCGGAGACGCGTACGAAGGGACAACGACGACAACGACGACGACGACCTGTGGCCCTGCGGCGTCTTCACAAGCTGTGCCACGCCGCTTTCTCGCCGGCCATTTTGCTTGATCTCCAAACAAATTTAATTAAACCGGAGACGCGCGGCGTCGTGCTCGCGGAAATTGAAATTAGACGCGCTTGCAACCTGCCGCTCTTTTTCCTCTTTCGTCTTCTCTCTCCATCTCTCTCTTTCTATCTGTTTTTTATGTCGCAAACTGCACCGACCGCAAAGCACCGGTACGTCATCTCAAGCTCTTCCCGACTGCATCGCGCGCTGTTTTACGCGATCCCATCGGTTTTCTGATCTTTCGCTGTACGCGCGTGACTCGTTTCTCTCTTGCTACTACGGCAACCTTAATTGGAAATTTCTTTGTGCGTGCCCGTCAGGTTTATGCGTGGCAACAACTTCCACAAGTAGGTAATCACTTCTCAAGGTTACCGTATATTTCTTTTTCTTATATCCTTTCTGAAAAGACCCGAAAGCTTCTTCCATCAAATATATAAAATATTTTTCTTTATAAGTAGGTCGATTTCTGTGTAGCACGCGAGTTTGGATATAGTTTATCGGGTGATATATTTTCTGACAAACAAACAATTATAAGACGTATTTGTGTCGCGATCAATACGTGCGACATGCGATCCTGTTGATGTTTTCTTCGACTGTACGTCTCGTTTAAGTATTTAGTTGAAATATTTAGTCCTCTTTGAATTTACACGGAAGAAGTGAATGAATTGCGCTTGAAATTTTTCGAGAAGCCGTAGAAAATCTCGCAACCAGTATTTTATACGTAGTGCAAATTTAATTTTACAAAAATCGAGAGACGTGTTCCGTACAAATCGAATAAATTAACTATTCGTGTCACGAATACATCTCTCTTGCGGTTGTGCGGTTTTACCATGCCTGAGCGCGATTATATTGCACTTATGTGTCGATCGCGTTCGTTCAATTACGCGACGGAACATTGTAATGGGAATTATAGTCGGGAGAAACTGGGTCTTTGTTAAAGCCGCTAAATTCGCCGATATGTTTAATACAATGGGGATTAAGGATTACTCGGTATCAGTCACATGTAGGTCACCGTTGATTACAACCGGAAAACAGAAGCAAACAAGATTAACAAAGGATTTGCAACGAAACGACACCGAGTTTACTTTTCGCGATTTAACATGTTATTAAAACAGCCATTTGCTCAAACGCATTTTATCGCGCGCATCTATATACTGATAAATCCATCAAATATATTCTTCCGATGTATATATATATAACGCACTGATACTGATTTCATCGCGGCAAATTACGCGAGAGGTTTCAGCGAAATGTTTCAGAGGCGCAAAATGTTTGCTCGGGCAAACTCGCGCGTTCGTGTAGAGAGACGGCGTATTCTCGTCCCCTTTTACCTCCACGCGCACCTCCAACACCGGGAGGGAAGCAGGTTAAGTCTCAATCGAAGTCTCAAACAACGTCGATTGCAGACCCCCGGTTGGGTCGCGGTGAAAGCGTTACCTATATCGAATGCAATTCGCTACTCGGAGAGGCTCGCGAGCGCATGGAAGCTCTGTACCGATCGAACGACGACGACGGGACGAGGAAGAGAATCGGCCGTGAGTTGAAACCGCCGTTTGAGAGGCCCCTTAATTGCAACACAGAGGAAACTCCTCTCGGGGAAACTTCGGGCACTTCGGGGCCCGCAAAATGTTGCGACATGGGGCGAACCGTAAATACCGCGGGGAATGTCCGGGGGTGCTTTTCCGTTGGGCGATCTCTTAACCCCCTTCGGAGAACACTTTCCGGAGAAGACTCTTCGGTGCGGCAAATAGATCCGTGAGTTCGCAACGACTCCACGGATTAAAACACCTTCTTGTCGAGCTCGCCTCGACCACGTTTCGCGGAGTTTCAAATATCGGGATTTGAGAGGTTTATGATCCTTTCGATCGGCGCGATTCAACGTCGGCGTGTATATAAGCCCGCCATTCTGTTTCGTATTTTCGACGAAGCTTGTTCGAGCTGCAAATTGTCGCTCGTTTGAAGCGACGATCTGCGAAACTTCTTCCATTTTATTATATATATTTACAAATAACTTTTAGAACCTACACTGAGTTTTTTGAACGAAGTGTACTGCGGGCATATCGATTCGCTTCACCTAGCCTTCATTCTGGCAAGATATTTTTTTAAGCGCAGACTTTACTTTTTATTTTTACTTGCCACTTTTAGAATTCTATTTTCTAAATCTCAGTGCAATCAGGAAACGTACGGATGAAGAATTTTCATATATTTATTTCAACAGAGAAGTTTTTTCATTTGCGATAAATATTTATGCCTTGATATTTACTTGAACATACTTTTTAACGTTTTACCGTAGCTTTTTCGATTCGACGGAAAAAGATTTGTATTGAACGAGCGGAAACGCAGTCGCTTAGTAAGTAAACGATGTTCGTTCCCGATGTGTCTATAGACGTTATGTACGATATACTTCCCCGGTACTTAACCGGACTGATAGACTGTCAAGCTATAGGTTCGGTGAAAGATTCCTCCCCCGCCCTTTTTTGCCGCAATTTATATCGCGCTGCTTTTTATGAAAGGTGTAATTACACGGGTAACAATAGAGGAAGCCACTCGTGTTCTTGCGACGTATTTTACTGCCTGATATTTATGCAAAAATATACCAGGAAATTAAACGAATGCTTCGTTTAAATTACACGGTCAAATGACATAGTTAAAGCGAATACAAATCGATTGTATCTCACACTGCATAAATTTAAAACGTTGCGTACAAAAGCACGTGTAGCTATTTTTCTCTATAAAAACCGTAAAACTGACCTGTAATATGACGCAGATTTTAAAACCAGCGACTGAGAATTTAAATTTTTTTTTGCGCAAGCGATGACTCACCGCAAATAAAAAAAAAAATAAAAAAATAAAAAATAAAAAAAAAATGCATTTTACCTCGTTACGGTAAAAGCGTTTCGTGCGCGATCGCGAAGGAATAACAGTAACAAATTCTCGATATCATAATTCAAACGCTCGGATGAAGGCGGAGTGATTAAAACTGCACCGCCGCAACGAGACGATAAAGCCTCTTCGTAAAAACGCGGAGCGCCGATCTCGATGGGCAAAATTTAGTGCCTTCGCTAACGCGAGAGCGCGATAGATCGATACACGTCGAGTTGGCTTTATTAAGTCCTCGCGCGCAGCTTTCGCCTTTATACGCGGCGGGCGCAAAAACCCTTCGCGAAGGGTGAGGGTCGCGGGTGTTAATCGATAGGATCGTGTGCGGTGTGTGTATTTGCGTGACGAGTCGATAATTAATTGAGGGGGAGAGAAAGAGAGAGAGGATGCATATACGCGTGCTGCATTTTCGCGCTCGTCGTTGCCCAAAGGCGCTTTCCCGCGACGTGATTTTATTTTTTTTACGTACCATCGATACGCGCTGATTTATCGCGGCGTTCGACTTCCGCACGCGAAACGGATAATTCATTAAAAGTGCAGCGGTCGACGACGTATCGGCTGATAGCCAACGTCGATGCACTTGGTGTAATAGTTCGGTAACGAGCGAGCGTGCAATTTGTTTCGCTGGAAAATACAATGGCGGAGAGAAAGAAAGAGAGAGAGAGAGAGAGGGAGGATTACATCTAGTCGCGGCGCAGAAAAAGCACGTTCCTGCGAGATCGAAAGAGGATTTCTCATCCAAAAATTGTACTCGGCACGCGCATCGTATCGCGCGCAAGTCGGCGGCCAGTTTATTTTTTATTGTTATTCCGGTCGATGAGCGGGACAAAACTTTTTGTTTTTTCTTTTTTTTTTTTTTTTTACATCGCGTGCATTAAGCGTTCTAAAATATACACGCGCGTGCTAAACGTTAAACTTGTAGGTGTGCACGCGGACGAGAAAATATCGCGCGCGTCACGAGGAGAATGGCCTCGTGCGTTTTGATATGTATTTACGGAGCGCATCGAATACGCGCGTTCTTCGTGCCGCAGCGATATATCGTACGTCGGTTAAATCATTGTGATAACAAGTTCCGCTTAAACATATGTATACGTATATACATATATGTATGTACTATATACATGTATATCGTTCGCATGCCGCGCACACGTTCGTGAAATTTTTCTGTCGCCGTCGCGAGATACATGGCGGACATAACGTGTCACGCGGAAGTTACGCGGTCGTGAAAATCTTTTCCGCCGGACGAAATTGCGATTCCACCGTCGAAAAAAAAAAAAAAAAAACGCATTTGAAGGATATTGTCTGGTTAATGCCTCTCGTCTCCGGTCGCGGAGCGATGATCCTCGCTTCTCCGGGATTTTTTTCTGCGCGCCTTTTCCAAAAGAGCGAAAAATAGCGCGCTCGGCTTGTCCGGCGCGGTCTTATCGAGCTGTCGCTTTTCTCATTGTTCTTCTCGTGGATGATTGTTGCCTGCGCGACTCAACCCCCTCCCCGTTTCTCTACCCGCTATTTCGAGGTTGCCGTTTATGTTGAGCACTTTGTGCACAATAACGACCGCTCTCTCTTTCCTCGCCGTCGGTTTAAAATTCCTAACAGTAGTGGTTCGTTTTATTCTCAGTCGTGAAGTAGAGTCTCAATATCAGGAAGCCTGGCGAGAATAGCCTCGCGATTATATGCATGTGTATGGGTCTTTCGGGAAAGGGGTGAACGTGCAGTCTCTCCGCGACGATTGCATTTTTCTTATGCTCGCTGTCGTGAGATTAAATTGCATTAAACACTTTCCGCATTAAAATAATGAAAAGAGTCGGAAATTGATTGTTAAAGGAAAATCAGGGTCATTAAACAGTCTGTAATATTGCAGTTAAAACAAGTTATTTTCTCGAATATTGATTCTTACATTCTATCTATTTATTCTAAACGAGAGAAGTTTTCTTTTTTTAGCACTGAAATAATAGATTCTCAGTATGTATTTATCTTTCCGATATTGTATTATTTGTCACAATAGTTTTTATATATGAGACATCCGCTCAAAAAGAGGAAATGTTATGTTAATCAATTATCGTCGCGGCATATAATAGCGTTGTCTGGTTTAATCCGAATCAATTTTGCATTTTGTACTATTTTGAAATATGGGAACATATTTATAGGGAACTTATTTAGCGCTAAATCTATCGTCGTTAATTTTAAACTTTAGTTTATGAAATTTTAATAAACTTTTATCTTTATTTTTATGGGAAAAATTCATACGATGGCGTGTGTGTGTGTGTGGTATCTAATGTACGTTAGTTTTTATGTGTTCTTCGAACTAATTATGCCACGTACAGTTTTTCAAAGCATATCTTTGTGAAATGAAATGTCACCGCGAACCCATTGTGTGCGCGCGCGCGGTGCGCGCGACATTTAATCCTAATCCAGATTTACTCCTGGTCAATAGACTGTTAACGTCGTTCGATCAATACGGCGACGTTCAATGCTCGATGATAATTATAATTAGTTTCAATTTCGCCTCGGGCGTGACATTGAATCGATTCGTACCGAAGACACAAGTATTTCCAGCGCGCTGCGGTTCGTCAGCAGATAATAGTCGCCGACGGAATATAAAGAGTCCGGGATGACTGTGTAACATGGAACGGGAATAAATGTAAAAAGGTCACTCCTGAAGAGCTTCGTCCAATGGCTCTCTTGAATTTTTAATCTCTTCTCCCCTCTCACTTCATTTAATATTCATACGAGCTGTTGTCGCAAGGCACGTTATTTTTTGTCTTTTTTTTTTTTTTGTTTTTATTTTTAGAGAAAATTTGAATTTATAAGCAGACTGAAATGAAAATAATCATCGTCGCATGTGTCGCGCGTTTTGTTGTAATAAATTGTATCGCATCGCATACGAGAATACAGAACACGTCGCGCATATGTATTTATAGTCCTTGAAGTTGAACGCAATTACAATCGAATTACAGCTGTCGGAAGTGCCATCGTGTAACGACGCAAATCTTCCTTTTAAGTCACTCTCTTATCGGACAATAAACACGCGCACGAAAAATTTATCTAGAATTACATGCAACGAAAAAGTTTGATAGCGAAGATACACGGGAGGGTTCTCTTCTTATTTCGCGATGTAAGTTCGTGCTGCTGCAGATAGCATCGGTGGATTTACACGATGTTTGTCTGCAGCGTCGGTTCCCGAAGTGGATGATACGTCAACCGATTACGTACTTCGCGAGAGATAATGAGAAATAGGATTAATTTGAAAGTCAATTTTGAGATTTCACAGCATTAAAAATTCTGCACTAATTCGTTTTAAGTGCATCAAAGTTTTTTGTTTTTTAATATCATAAAGCAAGAGTTCGATAAGCGAAGCGAAAAGTTTACGATTATACGCGCGGAAATGTAGTCGCGACGCATGAATTTTGTATCTCCGTGTGAAATGCAGGTTGAAGACATCAATTGAACGCCTGGCAGGTGTTTTAGCGAGATTAGCACCTATCATGATTATATGTGCAGTTGAATCTATGAAGAACAGCCACCGCTAAAAGCTTACACGTATTAACTACCGCCGGATATTATATATACATAGTTTCAGAGAAAATATTACCAATTGTAATTAGACAATCGCGAAAAAGAAACTTCTCCGGCTTTCTTGTGTTTTATTTTTCTTCATCGTAGAAAAAACATTTCGTTGTTATTATCATCGAAATTACCACTGCTATCTTTTTGCTCTTTTTTCTTCTCTTCTTATCTATACAATTTAATACAATAAACTTTTGAGCATTAAATATGCCCGAAGATAAAATTTTTACAGTTATACGCGAGTAGATGTTGGTTTAACTCTCGTCGCTATTTTTCTTTCGCTCCCGATCTCTCCCGTTACTGAAACACGTGAAGTTGTTTTAAACGTACCGTATGATCCACGGTCGGACAATTTTGCAGTGGAGAGGCGGATGTAATTTCGAACAGTTGGCTTTGAGAACGCTCATTGCGCCCCGAAGCGCGATACGTGACATCGGAGGTCCTGTCGCCGCCGCCGTTGCACGCTTAAGCGGTATCTTTCGCACGGACACGCGCGAACTTTGCATCGCGGTATGTCATATCAGGCGCTCGGCGCTAATATCACAGCATCCCCAGAATCCCGGGTATGAGGCGCTCGCTGAAGCGGGAATCGAAGAGAATTAGTTTCGAGTTCTGCTTCATCCGAATTGGAATGAATCGAGCGCGACCGGCGCTCGTAAAACGCGCAACGAAGTTTCTTACGACGTTCATAGAATAAAAGACTCCGAAAAGCGATGTACAGGTGCAATATAAAAGCGTCGCATGTAGACTGCCTCTTCTTTTTTGACGGCAAAAGTTTTTTTTTCAGCGATAGATTTTTTATAACAAAAAAATGAACTTAAAATAAGTTTTAAATAGCTTAGAGATATAATTTGCTCGGTCGTCTCTTTTCTCAGAAGCGCACATCGTGAGGTTAATCTCATTTTAGGAGAGAAAAAGGTAGTTTTTAAATAGATTGTTAAATAAATTTAAGAACTTGTTCTCTTCAACATTTTTACAGAAGAACGAAACGTTCTGGAATAGATTATTTCTCGTGACTTGATAATATCGGACAAAATTGTGTTTGATAGATCGTATTTCCAAATTACACACAATGATGATATTGCAGTGGTTGCTTGTAGGTACCGATGATCTTGAGGCGCGTATAAGCGGCCTGATGAATAGATGATTCAACTGGATGAGACCTAACAGCGAGGGTCATCAAGTTGAGCCATGTTCGGCAGATCGCGAGCATCCTTCCCTGAATATCGTGTCGCACTATTCCGGATGCCCGGGATGCACACACCAATTAGCGAGATAATCTCGTTGTTTAGATCGATTACACGTAGCTGCCGGCGGATCTAAGTGTTTCGGAGGCGAACTGGTGATTAACTTTGACTAAACAGAATCCGATGAATACATTGTCATTTCGATGTCTCATGTTGGAGAAAAAATCTAATGATGATTTATTTATCACAAGTGAAAATTTATATCGGTTAAAGAGGACAAGAGACAGGATTAATTATTTCCTTCATTATAATTATATGAAGATTAATATCATCATATAATTAATATCAAGAATAATTATCATCATACGAGATAATTTGTTGAAATCTAATTTTTGATAATCTCTTTATATCTCTCATAAGTTTGCAAATATCTCGTGATTTCTCCGGTTTTTACTTGTGGTTTTTTTCTTTTTCCGTTATCTACTTGTTTAATTCAAACGTTTCTCTTTCGCGCGATCAAGAGACGCGGTAGCGTCTCGACGCCAAGTACATAAAAGTATCCGCTGAATGAGTGTCACTGTCAAAACGCTGCCGTGTATCTTAT